>AFIR01000704.1:0-42337 GCA_000223685.2 Zymoseptoria pseudotritici STIR04_4.3.1
GCTTAGGGTAGCCTCGGGTCTGCATTAGGTCTGCATCGGGCCTAAGACAGGCACCTCTCTTAGTAAGGGAGCTAGTAATAGCATATTAATAATAGCAGGCAGATAAGGATAGGGACGGTATATCGAGCTTAAAATAGGGCCGATTCGGATAATTCTTTTTTTTACGTATAGCTAATAATGCGATCTGTTAATTCTAATATCGCTTAACTTGCAGTAGATAGTATAGTAGTGCATTAAGTAGTGTGGAAGGTAGAAGGGCGGTGAGATAAAGTCGAATTTGCAAGTCTCGGCATGGTATACGGGCTATACGAGCTTAGTCATCTCTAGCCGGAAGTTCTTTCCTGTTGTTCTCCTTGTAGACACTTCGCCTGCGAGCTCACTTGCCGAGCATCAACCGTGACCAGCCTTTGAGCCGCATCTCTCTTCTCCTTACGCCATCACACGGCGTGGAAGCCACGACAACGCCGGTCGCAGGTCCGCTCGCTACACAGCGATCAATCCAGTCATCGAAGATCGCAACGTTGAAGTCTGAAGACAAGAACTGCATCGGCTTACCATTTAGGGCAAGCCGCTCAATATCTGACGTGGGTGGATCCGAGGACCTTCGCGCACGCGGACGTTCGTTGCTTTTCACTAAACACACACTCCACCATGAATCCATCGGCGTGGGGGTTACTTTAATCTGGGGATCTGATTGCTCAATGGCTACATATGAGTGGACTAGCGGCGCGTTTAAGCGTTGCTTGACGGCTATTCGTGCCAGCAATTACGAGGTCCACCGGCCTTGGACGCCTTGAAGAGTGAGCTTGTGTCTCTTCTCTGTGCTCTTGGTCTTGTTTCGCGACTTCCCGTTCGTCTCCTCTGGTTGTCGCTGTTAAAGTCGACCTTCGTACTCAATCCGGCTCTGCGTGTCTGAACGCAGAAGCGATTATAATCATGGGGAAACACCAATTCTACGGCCTTCGTGGCTCGAACCTCAACTGGGCGATCGGTATCATTGCTGGCTTCGACTTCTTACTGTGAGTGACCCGCAGACACAACTCATGATCGTCACTGACATGTCAAAAGATTCGGATACGATCAGGGTGTCATGGGCGGACTCCTAACACTTCCTTCCTTTCTGGCGGTGTTCCCAGAAATCGACGTGGGCAATGCAAAGGGTACGAGTTCTCGCGCGACAAAGCAAGGCATCACCATTGCTTCCTACAATCTGAGATGCTTCGCCGGCGCTGTTGCGTGTGTCTGGCTCGGCGATATACTCGGACGACGACGGACTATCTTCGTCGGCTCCGCGGTCATGGTCGTCGGTGCTGTCATTCAGGCCTCTTCCTTTAGCTTGGGTCAGCTCATTGCCGGGCGCATCATCACTGGACTTGGGAATGGTAAGAGCAGGCCTGGTGATCTCGATCCTGTACAACATTTAACACTACGCAGGACTTAACACTAGCACGATCCCAATGTGGCAGTCGGAAACGTCCAAATCGCACAAGAGAGGTCCAATGGTCATGATCGAAGGAGCACTGATTACAGGAGGTATCATGACCTCGTACTGGGTGGACTTCGGATTCTCGTTCCTAGAGCCCAGCAGCGTCGCTTGGCGGTTCCCCATCGCTCTCCAGATTTTCTTCGCACTGGTGATTTTGGCTTTCATCTTGGGATTACCGGAATCGCCGAGGTGGCTCATTCTCAAAGGCAAAGACCAGGAAGCCATCGCTGTTCTCGCTGCTCTCAGCGACGTGCCAGACGACGATGCATACGTTCAAAACGAATTCCATGCCATCAAGGACAGCGTGATTGAGAGCTCCAAAGCAGGATTCAAGGACGTCTTCACCATGGGTCCGGATCGGAACTTCCACCGTGCTCTTCTTGGATATGTCAGCCAGGTTCTTCAACAGATCACAGGTAAGTGCAGGCACCCAAGAAGTAGCTTGTGAACAATAGCTGATTGCTATTGTCAATAGGGATCAACCTCATCACGTACTATGCCGCCGTCATATACGAGAGCGTCGGATTAAAAGGAGACCTGCCTCGTCTCCTCGCCGCCGTCAACGGGACAGAATACTCCCTCGCTAGCTGGGTGGCCGTCTTCTTGATCGAAAAAGCCGGGCGAAGGACGCTGATGCTGTTCGGTGCCGTCGGCCAGTCGCTCTCCATGGTCACACTCGCGATTGTGACATCATTCACAAGGCCCGACGGAACGGTCCAGACGCAGCCTGGCATCGTTGCCGTGGTGTTCTTGTTCGTCTTTAACACCTTCTTCGCCATTGGTTGGTTGGGCATGACTTGGCTCTATCCTTCGGAGATCGTGCCTCTGCGAATCCGTGCGCCGTCAAGTGCGCTCTCCACGAGCGCAAATTGGATTTTCAACTTCATGGTGGTAAGTTCAATACGTCGCTCCGTGCTTCATTCAGCGAGAGACATACATGTGAACTAATTTTGCACACTGCAGGTTATGATCACACCGGTGGCATTCGCAACGATCGGCTACCAAACCTACATCATCTTCGCCGTCATCAACGCATTCATCGTGCCATGCGTGTGGTTCTTCTATCCAGAGACTGCTTACAGGAGCTTGGAAGAAATGGATGACATCTTCCGCAACTCGAAAGGCTACTTTGATGTTGTCAAGGTTGCCTCTCCGAAGAACACCCCTCATCGTTACGACAAGAATGGCGACCTGCTTATCAACTATATGGACACGGAAGAGCATCGTCGACGCAGCAGCATCGCTGCGCCGGGTGGAGTTGCTGGGGCGAAGGTCAAGCAAAGTTCTGGTCAGATGGACAGCTATCGTGAGGAGGCGGGTAACAGCGGGAGCGATAACGAGAAGGGAGAGAAGGATCTTTAGACTGATGTAAATGCACCTTGGACGTATAGAGGCTTTGAGGTGTTCTTCAGACTGCCCTCCGTGAGGGAGACGATCTCTTCTCTGCTGGTCGATCATGCGACTGTGCGTATGGAGGCTTTGCCGTGGTCTTCATTGGTGTCGTCTTCGCAAGACGATTTCTTCGTACTCTCTGGAGTCTGTCAGGAGCCTGTACGTGCTCCCATCGACAAGGCGTCGAGTTGAGACATCCTGAAGGATTACGTGCACTAGCGCCTCGCTTGTGCAGGCTACCATGTGTTGACCTCTTCGCCCGTGTCACCGCTGATAGATCACAGTCTCAATGAGTCAGACTGCATTTGACGGACGTCAGGATATTGTCGATGCCGAATTCAATTTTCTCTTCTACGACACAGCTACTTGATCTCTGTTTCGGATCACCTGTGACGAGGCAATGGCCGCAAATTGGGGAACACAAGGCACTGGAGATTTTGTTTCCACTTCTCACGCAGCTCCATACGCGGCCATCGACCCGACGACCACCGCTCTCCCGGCTCCCTTCAACGTCTGCATAGTCGGTGCATCACGCGGAATTGGAGCAGGTATAGCCACGAGCTACGCCAAAGCTGGCGCTTCCGGCCTCATTCTCTCATCTCGTCGGGTCTCTGGGCTCGAAGAAACCGCCGCTGCATGTCGTGCCATCAATCCAAATATCCGCATAGCCATCATACCTTGCGACATCACCTCTGCTGAATCCGTGGCTTGTCTCGCGAAGGAAGTCCGCGGGCAGTACGGTCGTCTCGATGTGGTCGCTGTCAACTCTGGCTACTCAGGACCAGTCGTTCTCACCATGACAGACACGGATCCGGAGACATTCTCAAATGCGATCAACGTGAACTACACCGGAACCTTTCTCTGCGCGAAGTACCTCATCCCACTGCTACTTGAGACAGAAGGAGGAGCAAAGGCATTCATTGGAGTCAGCAGCTTTGCCTCGCTGATTGTGCGAGGGCCGATTGCGAACGCTCAGTACTGCGTGAGCAAAGCGGCGCAACTGAAATTGCTTGAGCATGTGCACGAGCAGTACCACGGTCAAGGACTGGCGACATATGCCGTGCATCCGGGTGCGGTCTTGAGTGAGATGGCAGAGGAGACTGCACCTGATGCTTTCAAACCATACCTCACGGACTCGCCGAAGCTGTGCGGTGCCTTCTGCGTGTGGCTGACGAAGGAGAAGACGAGGGTTGAGTGGTTGAGTGGCAGGCTGCTGAGCGCAAAGTGGGACGTAGAGGAATTGGAGGCAAGGAAGAGAGACATCGTGGATGGAGACCTTCTCAAGATGAAGCTTTCGTTGTAGAGTTGAAGTTGAGAGCAGTGGCACAGTAGCTTGAAAATGGAGTGCAAGGAACGGTGGGACTCTGCGCAAATGAGGACAACCTTAGACAAATGGAAGGGAGGAACATTGGGAGACGAACCGAGTGCCTTGTCCGGACTTCACCCTAAAATTGGATCTTCCCATGAGTGTTGTGGGGCAGGCAGTGGAGTTGTACAATGTACACCCTGGAAAGCAGATCTCGGATCAAAGCAGTGGAGGAGGTCTGGACATTGAGTTGGTAACGTACCGGTCCACGCTGATGAAGCGAATGCGACCATAGAATCATCTCGCGACATCTCACTTTCCCAAAACTCTCCTGATCAAGAAGTCAAGTTCATCCCTTCGCTCATGTCTAGAACACGCTAACTTATATGCCCATCCACGGGTCATTTTGCGGTCTCAAAGACTGCTGATAAGCCGCCTCCCTAGCAGCAATTTCCTTCGCCTCACGCTGCTTCTTCAGCTGCACCAAGTTGCCCTTCAATCCGCGCAAGTACCGCTTAGCTTCATTGATCAAGTGCTCCGGCTCGTTGGAAGACTTGAGTGCTTCCAGCATCGCTCGAACCTGAGAAGTTGAACGTCAGTGATCGCCTTTCGCATGTGTTCGTGTTGCTCAACGTACCTGAGTCTCTGATTGGATGTGAGGGCACACTCGAGCATGCCCATAGTGAGCCATCCCGCAGAGGTTGCAGTACTCCACTCCTGCGATCTTGATGGGGCAGCTGCCGACCGCATGGTATTTGCGACAAGCGGCACAGTTGATCGAAGGTGTCGCTTTGTTACTGGCAGCAGCGCTGGACTCTGTGGTGACGCCATTGGTGGAGAGGTCAATCTTCTGGACGTACGGCTGCGGCACGATGGCACGCTTGAATGTTGGGTGCTCTGCATGCGTTGTAAGCATTATGACGTTGATGATTCGGTGGTGAGTGCTGATGTAGTGGGGACTGGTGATGACAAGTTGGTGTTTTGAGGTGGTGGGGTCTGGAGTAATGGTGCTGTTGCAGAAGGATATGAAGGCTGAATGTTTTCTTCGTCGTCATCGTCACTGAGGACAATAATCTCGCGAGGGACAGTGCCTGGACTGGAGTTGTTGAAACTCTTGGTCTTGATGGGTGTGCTTGGATTGAGGGCGCCGAACGACCATTTCAAAGAAGCCCCAACGGGAAGCGCATCCGCGCTGAAGTTCGACATGGCAGCCCTCTGCTTCAAGAGCTTGGGGCTGACACTGATACTGCTCGCCGCACCGGCCGCCTTTCTCATTGCAGGAGAAGCTTTCGGTGTGGCAGGGTTTCGTGGTTTCTTGATAGATGACCTGGGGGTGGCTCTGCTCTTTGCTGTTGGGGTCGACAGCGGCAGTTTCTGGGGAGTCTTACCGGGTTTCTTGCGACTTGAAGCGGGCTTGTTGCCATTCAGGATGTCCATGTCGCCATTGGCAAGCATCTCGCCATTCTCACCATCGACGTCGTCGTCTTCGCTCTCATCGGCTTGAAAGTCAGTATCACTCTCGTCGCCCTCACGACGCTTCTTGCGGCGCTTCACCGGTGTGAAGCCCGTAGCATCAACGGCGCCACCAGCCTTGTCCTCGCCGGCATAGTCGACATTGGCACGGGCACGGCGGCCTCGGCCGTAGTCTTCGGCCTTCGCTGCAGCGTCCTCGGCTACGATCCGCTCACGCTCTTTGAGGATATTGTCCCAAACACCAGGGTCTGGCGCGGTCTCTTCGACCTCGAGAGCTGACTCCTCCAACATGCCACGCTCATTGGCCCACACGCGAGCGAAAGAGAACTGATTCTCGGCAGTCTTGTCCGCACCAGATGGAGTCTTTTCGATATGGCTGCGATCAAGGAGGTGCTCGATGTCCGCGTCGCTGAAAGTGATCTCCTGGTCGTCCTGGTCGTCGAAGACTGCATTGGCGCCATGGCGAAGGACCGAGACGAGATCAGTCTGCTCTGCATCATCGGCATCCATCTCTTGGATCAGAACATGGTCGAGGGCAAGCTTCTTGCGGCCGATTTGCATAATACGCTCCTCGGCACTGAGTCGCGTGACGAGCTGGAAGCAAAGAACTTTCTTAGTCTGGCCAATACGATGGGCGCGCGACAGCGCCTGAATGTCTTGATGTGGGTTGAAATCTGGATCCAGGATGATGACGGTGTCCGCTGTTGCCAGGTTGATTCCGACACCTCCAGCGCGGGTCGAGAGTAGGAAAGCGAAAAGCGGCGAATCAGGAGCGTTGAACTCGTCAATACGCTTCTGCTTGTTCAATGAGCTGACTTGTCCGTCAAGGCGCTGGTATCGAAGCTGCATGCCGTCGAGGAAATCCTCCACCATATCGAGCATGTCCAGAAACTGGCTGAAGATGAGCACTCGATGCCCACGCTGCTGTAACTTCGGAAGAAGCAGCTCAAGAAATTTGAGCTTGCTACTCGCATCTACAAGATTGCGGTGAGACGATGCAATGTCGACGTTCTTGTCC
Organism: Zymoseptoria pseudotritici STIR04_4.3.1; assembly: GCA_000223685.2. NCBI lineage: Eukaryota > Fungi > Ascomycota > Dothideomycetes > Mycosphaerellales > Mycosphaerellaceae > Zymoseptoria > Zymoseptoria pseudotritici. The sequence goes on from AFIR01000704.1 coordinate 6,676, forward strand.
TCGATACTCCTGCTGTAGACGAATGGATGGCAAAGGCACTTGCGCAGTTGCATGATGATGTTGCTCAAGCTTCCACGCTCAGTCGACTTGGAGTTCGACTCCGCGCTGAAGATAGCTTTCATGAGCTCCGGATTCTTGCTGTAGATCGACTTGTAAAGCTTCTTCTGGACGAGACTCATGCTGACAGGGACGATGATCTGAGCCATCGGCGGCAGGAACGTAAGGACCTGTGCCTTGGTCCGGCGCAGGAAGTAGGGCCGGATAAGATCATGCAGTCTGGTGATGTTGTCTTGATCGAGATCCTGGAACTCCTCCTCCAACTCAGCAGCATTCTTGGTATCGTCGAGGAAATGAAGCAGATTGAAGAGCTCCCGCTGGTTGTTTTGCAATGGTGTGCCTGTAAGCAGAATCTTGAAAGGAGTCTTCAAGGCGCTGAGAGCGGAGTAGAGCTGATTCTTATCGTTCTTCAACCTCTGACCTTCGTCGACAATGAGTCCCTGCCACGCAACACCGCGGAAGAACTTTCGGCAATTCTCGTCAGCAGCAGCATCGTAGCTGGTCACCACGATGTGACAGCGAAGGTCCTTGCTGTTCTCCGGGTAGAGCTCATAGCGGTAGGCGGAATCCCTGCTCTCACGGGAGCCGTAGTAGGCGACTACACGTAGAGAAGGAGCCCAGCGCTTGATCTCTCTGCGCCAGTTGGGACAAGTCGAGTTTGGAACGACAACGAGAAAGGGAAAGCAGCTGTGGTCCTGGATCAAGGTGGCGAGGAATCCGATGATCTGAATCGTCTTGCCCAAGCCCATCTCGTCGGCGAGGACAGCATTGCTTTGAGTGAACCACTTGTAGTAAAGCCAGTTCAGACCCTGCATCTGGTACTCCATGAGAGTTCCGCCTTGCACGTTCTCTGGCTGCGATTGCTTTTCGAGGTTCTGGAAATTGTCCTTTCGAACCTTCTCTAGGCGAGACTTTAGTGCCGCAGCCTTTGGCTGGCGAACATAGCGGCCGGCAACCCAGTCATTGTACGCAATGACGAAGTCGGTCCAGCGCTCACCGTCATCAGGAGATGGCGGAGCTTCCCAGACTGCATCTTCGTAGGTCAGACCCTTGTACTTGATAAGAGCCTTGTCGACCTCGCGAATGCGAGCCTTGTCAATCTCCTCGGTGCGGATGTCGACGATGCTGGTGAATTTGATGTTGAGAACGATGTCGGTCCGTAGATAGTCCTCAGGAATGGCGTCTTCGGTCCTCATCTTGGGATGTTGAGCATCCTCGCGTTTGGCGAAGGCTTTGCGCATGCTATGCGCAGAGACGCCCCAAACCCAAGGACCCGGCATCCAGCGGGCACGGAAATACGACATGCCTTCCCAGCGAACAAGATAGACCTTGTTCTCCTCTTCCACGCCCTCAAAGCCGTGAGCAGGATCGTAAGCGTCCTCATCCACAGGCTTCCAAGCAATGATGCCTGAGACCTTGGCTGGCATGTCGACGCACTCCTTGCACTGCCAATCGCGACTATACTCGCGCACACGCTGTTCAACGTCAATCTCTTGATCGATGTCCATTGATGGGAAGTCCGCGCGCGATGGGAGATGCTCGAAGTGAAAGCCGCGGAAGCAATTGGTGCACCGGAAAAGCACGTTGTCAACGTTGTTGATGCGCTCTTCCGCTACATCATAGATTGGATCCACGCCGTCGTTGTCGTCTCTGTCTTTTTGTTCTTGAGCCGGCGTCTTGCGTGGGCGAAATGGTCGACAGGCGGCACCATGCCTATGGCACTCCTGGCACTTGCCTTGGTCGGGTGCCATAGGGTCGCGCTTTCGAGCCACAGCTACACAGCGACGACATTGGAGGACAAAGTCATCTTCGCCGATCTTGGTGACGAGGTGGTCACGCCCCGTGCGGTGACCGAGACAGGACTTGTGGTAAACCAGCGAGCAGCCCTGGCAATCAATGAGAGGGCCAACATTTGATCCGTTGCTGCAGGTATCGCAGTACTGGTTGTGGCGTAAATGGAACTCGTCCCCACGAGGCCGCGGCTTGAAGACCTCGCGCACACCGATCGTCTTTGGTTTCGCGGGCGCTGGAGTGTTGTCTGACTCCGAGCGATAGATGTCATCAACCTCGACTTCTTGCATTCCACCAGTGTGACGAGTGCTGCGGCCGGAGTGGCGCATACCTTCACTTTGCCTCTTCGTCTTGGACTTCTTTGTGCGACGGTCCTCGCTGTAATCCGGCTTTGAACTGCGACGGGGGCGACGCTGGCCTGGAAGATCAGACTGGAGGAACGGGATGCCATCGCTGTCGACCTCTTCGTCTTCATCCTCGTCTTCGGTAAGCCCGGTAGAGACTCGGCGCTGGCGCATGTTCCTGCCTGATGTTCTGACATTGCGCTTGCTTGAGCGGGTCGGCTTAGCGAGTTCATCCTCCGATTCCTCCGATTCTTCGTCCTCAGGCTCCGGCTCGTCCACGTACTGAGTGGTTTCTTGCTTGCGCTTGCGACCACGGGTCTTCGTTGGCTCAACTTCGATTGAATCAGACATGTCGACGTCTGAGCCGTCCACATAGTCCGTGGTCTTCACGAAGCCGTTTTGCTGAGCAGGGCGCCGTAACCGTGTCGACACCATCTTGGAGGATTTGGAGCGCTTGTTGCGTGGTTGTGGCCGAGATCGAGGTCGAGGTCGAGGAAGCTCTGACTCGTCCAGCGACGGAGGGTCGGCGCTGAATGCTTCGAGAGCCTCTTCGGCGTTGTCCTTTTGAAGCAGCTCGTTGAAGCCGATCTGTGATCAATATGAGCCAATGTCGGGATGCGAATGATGGTTGATGGTTTTCGTGATGAAGTGCAGAATGGTGTTCGTGATGGTGTTGTTTGAAAAAGGAAGAGATTGTGTAGGGCATTAAGTAGTCATGTGAGGTGATCGTGCATGTGTTAATCGTGGCAACCCGTGTTATCATGTGACAGCCAGGTGAGCGACATGTGCACAGCACAGAACGATCCCATCAATGCTGGTTCTTCCGCATAAAGTTCGACAGGGGTAGGAAATGGGGAGCACACAGGGGCGTGAGGGATTGGAGAACGTACCAATTCAACATGAAAGTCGTCGAACAATACCTGGTACATGACCTGATCTTCTTCGTCGAGCTCCCGAAGCACACGCCTAACACTCTGAGCGCCATCGCGAAAGTCCTCAAAGTCGTCCTTGTCGGCGGCCTCGGAACGTGAGATCTCCACCACCAGCTTGCGGGAATATGTAGAGCTTTTGTTCTGTCCATCTCTGCGTCTGTCTGAGTCGTCGATCGCCTCCGACGAGGCTATTGATTGTGTTTCCAGCTGTTGATCGTCCGATTCTTGACCTAACTCATCCCCGGACGCTAAAGACGGAGGTGATCGGGTCTCTCTCTTGCGTTTGCGATCATCTGCGCGGTCGGGAGAGCGTCGCAATGCTACAGCGCCCATCGGAGCTACGGGCGCTCTTCCACTTTGGTTTGCCTCACGGGCTCCTCCAGCCTTCCATACCGCCAAGTTCGGAGCAGCATTGTCGTCGTCTGAGGAAGAATCGAGGCGCGCGTCGAAGTGGAAAGCCATTTGAGCGGAGTCGCAGCTGTCAAGCAATACCTGCGTGTCGATTACTCCGAACAGTCAAAGGAGTGTATTCGTAGCATCCAGGAGGTGGTCGAAGTGGACGTCGAAGGAGATGTGGTGAATGATCAAGTCGAAGGTTGACGTGAGGTCGACGCGTTGGCCTAGAGTGAAATCGAGCGACCGGGGTAGCAATTTGCAGCCACAGCACCGCCACAAGGCTTTGACCCCAGCTCATAAATCTTCCAGGAAAATTCCCAGAGAGATTAAGGACAACAATGCGATGATATTTCCATCATGGCAGTCATCGTTGAGCTTGCATCGCATCTTGGTCCTGAATTCGAGAACAACTCCGCAACACTGGCGCCAGGTTTCCACCACATCCGCCATCAACAGAAGCTTGCGAGGATCCAGAGATAGCGGTTATGCTCCAAGGGGCGGTCGAGATCGAGGTTCTTCCGGACTGAATCGCTCTTCAGGTCCGCCCGGTCGAGATCGTCCACAGAGCTTCGTGAGAAGTGATGGAGCACGACGGCCGAGAGACGAAAATGGTGGAGCTCCATTCAAGAGAAACTCATCATCGCCCGAATATGCGTCTCGTGGCCGCCGGGATGATATCGCGACTGCGGATCGAAGTGTGAGGGCGCGTAGCAAAGATGGATACCGTGGCCAACCAGGATTTGCTGCCCGATCCTCACGAGAGGAGGACGAATTTCCATCTTACCAGCGCAAAGATTCTAGCGATGAACGGTCAGAGCGCCGGCGACCACTTGGATTTGAGCCTCGATCTCGTATCGATGCCTCTGGCGATGGAAATTCAGGCAGAGGTACAGGGCGACGAGAGTCTGCAGGGCGCTCGCGAAGAGATTTTGACGCAGGTCGGGAAGGATTCCTTCCCGAACGTCGTGGGAGGGGCTTTGGCGACGGGGAGCGAAGCTTTGGAGGTCGGCGTGATAGAGATTCTGGCCCAGAACGGTCAGACTTCACAGGTCATCGAGAAGGAAAGTTCGAGGAAAGGCCAAAAGGTTTCGCAGGACGCCGCGACCGGGAGCCAGCGGCAGGGCGACGAGAGGCTGCGAGACCTCAATACCAAAGTACTGAGTCTTCGTATCGCAAGGACGGCGTGCCGAGCTCTGGCAGCGAGCGAGCTGTCGGCGCCCCGGCAGTCGAAACCACCGAAGAGAGCGCTGGTGCGCGCACCGGTCTACTTCGAGACATCAAGACCGCCTGCAAGCTGATCAGATCTATTCAGAAGTCTGAAGCATCGGGCGAGGACACCAGCGAGCTCATCAACATGACAATCGCATCACTTCGGAGCGTGAACAAGCATGTGACATCGGGCAAATTTCAGGACGAACCTTCCGAGGCCATCGCATCTTTGTTCGAGAAGAAGGCCTTCGCAGGGACGTTCATCGACATTTCAGATGCGGCGAGCTCAGATGCGAGTGTCTTGTTCCAAAGAGGTGACGGAAAGATTGAACTTGCCGCCAAGCGCCGCGACTCGGCTACGCCACATTCGAGGCGGACAGCGACAAAGTCAGACTCTCGAAAGGAGTACGAAGAAAGTCCGCCTGAAGTCACAAGGGATGGCAGGGCTGGTTCGAGAGTCAAGGAGTCAAGGAATTCTCGAAACTCTGAGTCTCGTGAAGAAGACGGCAATGACGGCATTCCGGTCTCTATACCGTACACAACGGCAGCCAGCGAATTTATCTACGGGCAGAATGCGGTGTTCGCAGCGCTCAAAGCTCAACGTCGGAAGCTCTACAACCTCTATGTGCATCCGAACATCATCGAGCGAGAAGCCAACGGCAACACTGGTCGCTCGGCCAAGTCAAGATATGCGAAGCCTGAGCATGAGTTCACGACATTGGCCAAAAATGCGAATGTGCCGTTTCGCAACGAATACAAGGCATTCCTTCTAGACAAGATGTCCGATGGGCGGCCGCACAATGGCGTTGTTCTCGAGGCATCAAAGCTGCCCGCACCACCAATTCTCGCTCTTGGTAGGCCTGACATCCGCAAGTCTGTCATACCTCTGGTCCCTGGCACGCAGAGCGCGGAAGAGCTCTCGATCAACGGTGGAGCAGAATCGATATCTGTGAGCACCAACAGCTGGCGTCACCCTTTCGTCGTCCTGCTAGACGGCATCCTGGACCCCGTGAATGTGGGCAGCATCATGCGCACATGCCACTTTTACGGAGCAGATGCAGTCGCCCTTGCAACGAACACATGTGCACCATTGGCTTCCGGCGTCCTTGCCAAAGCTTCTTCCGGAGCATGCGAAGCAGTACAGATCCTGTCCCTCCCAAAGCCATCCAACTTCGTGCACGACTCTGCAAAGGCTGGCTGGAAGATCTACGCCGCTGTCGCACCAGAGGCAGGTGCGCCATCCCGAGATGCGAAACGGCAACTCACGACAGCTGCTGTAGCAGCAGCAAGTCCGCTCGCGGATCATCCTTGCATTTTGATGCTGGGAGCTGAGGGAGAAGGTCTGCGCGAGAACTTGAAGAATCGAGCTGATGCCTTTGTTTCGATCGAGAGAGGTCCGAGTACTGCGCCTGATGTCGGTGTTGACAGCATGAATGTCGGAGTGGCAGCGGGTGTTCTGATGGAAGCGTTTCTTCGCAAGCCAGCAGACGCTCCGGAGAAGATTGACACGACGAGCGAACTGGGCTTTTGAGGGACACTGTGTTCTCATTGTACACTACTGTATCATAGAGCGGAGCTGTATGTTAAGAGACGTGGTTCAGCGAACATTTGGTTGACATTGCCTGGAATCTTTGTGGCACGCCCTTTGGCATGCCCCGAGGCCCGCCCCGCAGCCCCACCGGAAAGTGCTATTGTAAGCCGACGACATAGCTCTAGGGTAGGCATCGAGGCAACAACCATCACCTCTACAACATTGGACATCTGCTCTGCAGACTCGATTCAAGCAATCACACGTATTAACATGTCTACCGAAATCACCCTCTTCGACTTGCCCTCCAAGGGCACGCCCACTTGCTGGTCGCTGAACCCGTGGAAGGGTTCGCATCCACACCTCCTGTCTGTTTCGAGAGAAGCTGACCATATATTCTTCATCAGCTCGCATGGTACTCAACTTCAAAAAGCTCCAATACAAGACAGAATGGGTCGAATATCCGGATCTAGCATCAACTTTCAAATCCTTCGAAATTGCTCCGAACGCTCCGCCACAAGCTGAATACACCAGCCCGGTGGTCCGACTACCAGACGGCCGATATGTGATGGAATCTCGAGCGATCGCCCGCGAGCTGGAGCAGCTCCAACCCCAGCCGTCGATCCAACTCGACAGTCCCTATGTGCAAAAGACATTCGATCTTCTCGGCCAGATCTGGCCGCCTTTGCGATCGATTGTTCTGCCTCGAGTGCCGGTCATGCTGCTGCCACCGCGTAGCGCCGAGTACTTTGAGCGCACTCGAGAGGAGCAATTTGGTAAGCCATTGGCTGAAGTGGCCAAAACTGATGGTGCTGGTGAAGGGCCGTGGCAAGAAGCCGAGAAGGGTTTCCAAGGTATCAAGGCTTTGCTTGCCGAGAATGAAGGACCTTACGTATTGGGTAAGGAGGCGAGCTTTGCGGACTTCGTTCTTGCGGGACTATGGCGGATGCTGGAGAGGGTCGACCGGGATGGCGATGTGTATGGAAGGATCATGAAGGACGAGACCTTTCAGAAACACCATGATGCTTGTAGGCAGTGGCAGGAAAAAGACGATTAGGAGCGTGTAATGACCAAGTATCACAAAAACGCTTGCGGCATTTGATCATAAACAACATTATATTGCGGTGCCGATAACCTAGCAATGCCGTGCCAGCCAACTTAGCAACACCGTGTCAGACAAGCAAGCGGTATTGTGCTAGGCACCTGGGCAGTAAGGTGCCATGTAACTTGAGATCGCGTATGGCAGCGTACATATCACCGTGCAGGGCAGCGGACATGTCGTCGTGGAGGTCAGCGTACATGCAGCCGTACGAGCAGCGTACATGCCGCCGTACATGCCGCCGTACGAGCAGCGTACATGCCGCTGTGCAGGCTAGCGTACACGTCGCCGTGCGGTGGCCGTATAGATCACCGTTCAGGGTGCCGTATATGTCCCCGTACCGTCCAGTGCGCTCTTCTACGCAAGGACAAACACTGCAACGAAGACTCCGGCCACTGTGAGCATGGAAGACACCATCAAAGTGGAGGCAGCTCCTGTCCCATCGCCTGAGGACTGGGGCGTATTAGAACCCGTTGCACTGCCATTGCCATTGCTATTGCCACGCTCATTGCCATTCGCACCTCCAACGGAAGAATCATATTCGGTCCTGATGGTACTGCCATTCTCCATCTTGATCTCCCCACTTGGCAGGTTGGCGAGGAACACCTCCAGTGCGTTGAGGTTCTGATTGATTTGCCCATAATAGTCATCCGTGTCGTCGACGGGATCGTACCAGCTGTTGGCGCAAGAGGTACCGTTCTCGCCGTAGACACATGCGGCCGCAGCAGCGTTGGCGGATGCGCGCAGGACCGCTGTGATGTTCTGCCGAGAGACACTGTCGTCGGAAGCAGGCGCCATGTCTCTGTAGGTGGCGAGGCTGCGACCGAATTGAGCCCGGAACCCGGTCTGATCGATGTTGCAGTTATTGGACGGTTCACAAGCGACCTCGTAGATGAGGTTCCTATCCTCATACACGAATATACTCAGTGAACTGTTCGTAATCTGTTGATTTAGCTCGGACCAGTATCGGCCTGTAGCCGAGTCGGAAGCTGTCTGTGAGATGTTGTCAGTACCCATGCCTGCTATGCTGGGACCAAAGTATCTCCGTGGGAAACTCAAGTTGCACTGCACGGCGTGCACCCCAGTGGCATGGATTCTGCGGTCTGAGCAGGAGAAACGACGGTGGTGGATACTTACTGCATTCGCGGAATAAGCTCCAGTAGTGAGAAACAGTCCAGCGCTGTTTGTCCACTGAAGACGATTGATCTCAGAGCAGTTCGTGGTAGCGTCCGTGCCGTCGAAAATCTGGCCGTTCTGATTCATCAGACCAATGCTTCTCGTCCACTCCACCGCACGTGTAGCCCATTCGCCATAGAAGGTGGAATTGCCGGTGAAGCGGTGGAGGCGTGCAGCAAGTAAGGTGAAGCTCGCTTGAGAGATGGAGTTCTTATAGTTGTAGCCGTTGTTGAAGGTGAATATCTGCCATCGCAGACCCTACGAGAGGTCAGTTTTTGACCCAATTTTTCTGTGAAATGCGTCTCTGGTTTGATCCGGAGCCCGTATCGGTCTTGGATGGCTCGATCAGACTGTTCGTGGGGGAAGGATGACGGGAGGGCCAATGACTTACTCCGCCGCAACTTTCCGTGTCCCACCGAGCAACCTGCTCCTTGAATACAGTATCCGCAATGCTCGCCCACGTGATGTTGTTGGACAACAAGTCATTCGGAACCGGAAGGTCATACTCCGCAGCGCTCATCGCCGCCAGAGCCCAGGCCGCCTGATCATCATTACCGAGAGACTTGCTCTGGTTTGGAGGCATATAGTTGAAGTCAGGACCAAGCTGGAAGATGAGAGCCGACTGGAGGGTAGGAACAATGGACTCGTCTCCGGAAAGGGCCCAGTACTTGATCAGTGAGTTGAACATGTTGCCTGCATTGTACCAGTAGTATGGCTGAGGGAGCAGCCCGGGTATTCCGCCTGGACTCTCAGTGTAGTTATTGTACACGGAGAGGATGTTGTCCACCACGATCTTGCTGGCGTTGAGGACCGAGTCCCGGTTATTTACGTCCAGATCGATGGCGTTTGTGAGAACAGCAGAGACTGCCAGGCCCGTAAGGCCTATGCCAGATATTCCACGCATGGTTGAAAAGGAGATGGGTGATACTTTGAAGGGAAGGAGTTGTTCGGAAGACGAAGGACGGGATAGCAGAAGGCAAGAATGAGCGACGCGGTTTCAAGACGTGTCTTCAGTCTCGCAGCCTGGGTGGAGATATTGGCACCCAGACATTGAACCAGAAGGATTTGCTATTGTTATTTTAAAGTCCACTTACGTTACTCGTAAGATCCTTCGCGCGGCAAAGGCTCGAGCGGCATAGGATGGCCTTGGCGGTGACACGCGTAATGAAGCCCCTTGGCGAAGCTGTACAAAACCAGAGACCCGGATATGTGCGAATGCTGATCGGAGTATGAGGGCTGGCTGTTCCAACCGTTATTCAATGCGTCTAGTTGAGGTGAACAGGGTAGTAGCTTTGTACCACTTTGCCGAGCCGCTCCGAGGATTGTGCAGAAGCTGAAAACAAGACATCAGCAAAGGGGCAGCTGAGGGGAGCATGAATACACCGATTATGTAGTATGCGCTATGCACTGATCAGAGTACAGTATAGTACAGGGAGGGGGCCAGCCTGGCTGCCACGATCAACGTCAGTCCATAGATGCCGCATTGCACACCTTTGTAAATCCACAAGTAGCTCTCGAGTCCGGTATCCTCGAGCATCCGGTCACTCCTCTGTCGACCATGGAATCGACTCCTGTACGACCCAGCCAAGATCGCGTTCACACATCCGTCGTCGTCATATCGCATCAATCTCTATCTCATAGGACCGCCCATGCCAGCACCCATGGCGCCTAGTTTCGCAGCGAGCTGAGGATACTTCTCTTGGACTTCGAGCTGTGTTCGTGTTGCCTCGGCGTACGACAATGCGTTAACGATCTCACCCTCTGTTCTTGACAGCTCGGCGGCGCGCTCGAAGTAGGTGAGCGCATCTGTGACTTTGCCTTGTTGCAAAAGTAGCTGGGCCATGGTCGCCACTGCGATGTCGCATTCCGGATCGACTGGAATATGGTCAGTATCACGATATCGTGAGTGTGCTCCATCCACGAGCTCGACTTACTGATCAGAGCCTTCTGGCACAGCTCCTCCGCTGAACTGTAGTCCTGCTTCCACTGGAATAGGGCAAGTGCCTTGTTGATGAGTGGAAGGACGTTCATACCGCCACCGCGCTCGCCAATCGTCTTGCGCTCCATCTCCACGGCGGTATCAAACTTCTCCACAGCCTCCTGGTACTTCTGCTGGTCAAGCAACAGTTCTCCATAGTAGTTGTATACATCGCTCTTGTCGCCGAAATTCTTGATGCAGCGTCGGAAAGTCGCCATACTGCTGGCCACGGAGCCCATCTTGTACTGTGTCACGCCGAGCTGAATGTGGGAGAAGATGAAGTCCTTGTCGAGTTCGATGGATTTCTGGTAGTCGGTTGCGGCGAGGCTGAACTCGGACAGGATGAAGTGGAGTTGTGCCCGGTGGTAGTAAATATCTGGATCGTCTGGGTTGTGCGTCGCGGCAGTTTCGAAATCGGTCGCGGCGGCATCGCGGAGGCCTTTCGCTGTGTTAGTGGCTGTGTCGACTGTACCTTGTACGGCTTGTTGAGACTCACTTTGCTCCAAATGCATGCTGGCACGCTTGACGTAGCTTTGCACCAAGGTAGGGTCCAACTCGATGGATTTGTTCAGGTCCTCCAGCGCCGTCACATTCTCGCCTCTGAGGTAGCGGAACGTGCCGCGCATGTTGTATGCGAGGGCTTCGTAAGAATGCAACTCGTTCCTCGCAACGGCCTCATCGAAGCTTTCTGACGCCTCGGCGTAGCCCTCGCCAGTTCGGAGCTTCATCGCAAGCAAGCCCTTGCGCAGGTACCATTTGCCGCCCTCCTCTTGCAGATTCGCAGATTCCTCGAGACCAGCCGGAAGCTCCTTGGTGCGGAATGATTGAAGGTAGTTTGACACGAAGGTTGGCGATGGCAGCTTCTTCTCCTTCTTCTCCAGGATGGTCTTTGCCTTGGACTCGGCTACCTTCTTGAGTAGCCTCTCGACTGCTTGCGCGGAGGCTTCATTGCGGAACTGGTCGATAATGCAGCTGGCCGTGTAGTCGAGGAGTGCTTCGCTGAAGCGTTCCTCCTGTTCGTATGCGTTTGCTCTTCGATTCAAGGCCTTGACGTACTCGCTGTCGAGGGCGATGGCGGCGGTGGTATCCTCGATGACTTTGGCCCAGTTGCTCATAGCATTCCAGCAGGCCGCGCGGTTTGAGTAGAATACGGGATCGGCTTTGCAAAGAATGGCTTGCGTGTAAAGCTCGATGGCGCGATTGTAGTCCTTGCTGCCGTATGCCTTGTTTCCAGCAGCCTTGAGCTTGGCCGCATTGTCCTTGCGCTCCTGCTCTGATAGCTGCGCAACGGAATCCCCTGTGACCTGTGGCAGCTCCTCGGACTGTTCCTCGACGGCAGCAACCTTGGGCGCAACTGTTGGCTCCGGCTCAGGCTTCGCTGGTTCCACGCTCTTCTCGATGTTCTTCTTCACTTTTCGTTTATCCTTCTTCGCCTTTTTGCTCGGCTCTGATGGCGCTGATGGCTGTGAGAGATAGTATACTGTGCCACCAACGACCACAACCGTGACACCGGCGACGGTCCATGCAGCGACCTTGTTGTCCGAGTACCAGTTCGATAGGCGATCCACGAACGAAGAGCTCGCATTCGAGACGGAATGCGCAACCTCCTCGGCGACTTGCGAAGGACTTTGCTGTGTCGCCATGATCGTGTGCAGACGGACTTCCCGATGACAAGATGGACTGGGATGGCGCTGGCAAGATGCAAGGCGATTTGGTAGGGCGGAAGAAGGGATGGGACGGCGATGATGGATCAACCAATGTCTTCATCAAACTTCGTCCATCTCAAAGCTCTAGCACAGCACAGCCACGGCTCCAGTGACGCGAGGAAAAGACGGGACCGTGCATTCTTGCGCCACACTTCACCTCTCCAAGGGGAAGGAGATCCTTTTGAATCGACCAAATCTTCGACCTGGTTTCCAGGCTACAAATTCGCCCAGATCTGTCATCGTTATACACCGACTGTTCTGTCAACAATGAGATGTCGAATTTGTCGTCTCGATGTCGTCGCCGTGAGCAAGACGACCCTTTAAGCTTTCCCGCCTCCGAAATCCGGCGTTGACTTTTTTGTATAGCCTCGACTTACCATACACTGTCATACTCGACTTCACTTACTGTATACTGCCATCCATGCTGGGGATCGCACTCGTCGAAATTCAATGAGTCACTCCACACAAGTGAAACTGATGTATTGCGCCCGGCCATGATCTGAGACAATTCTCATTCTCATTCATACCTCCACATGCACATGAACCAACCACCATGAGCGGCCACTTCCCTGGCGTTGCCGGTCAGGACAATGGAGAAGAACAGGAGCCATACGTCTACACCAGCATCCGCTATGACACGCGGCTCGTGTCCTGCGACAAAAACACAGAGGCATCCTGCAATAAACCCTGTCCTTTCTACATGCTCGAGCACCACTGGACTCGACTACAAGTCGCCAAATGGAGTACCTTCTTCTTCGCGGACGACAGACCGCGACCCAACTCCGGTGGTCCGGCGGTACTTTTCCAAGCTCTCATGACAGCAGTCAGACAATGGCACGAGAAGCATCCCGGCGAGAACCCTGAGGCACTACGGATCAAAATTCGCTCGTATGTGGGAGGCAAAGTGCGAACGGAAATCTATCATCCATTGAAAAGTGTGCCGCTCAGTACTCTGTTCCCAACGACTTTCAATATACCACTGGACCAACGAAAGACCGAATGGACGATGGTGCTGGACACGGAACCCACGGAGCCAGCCGAGTCGACCATGTTCAAGACCAACGATCGAGCTTTCTACGGACGTGCACGAATAGATGCTGGAATCATGAATTTCATCCAACCGCGAGAGGTCCTGCTTTACACGCCAGACAATACGGTGCTGGATGGATCTATCTGTACGCCGTATTTCTATCGCAACGGCAGGTGGGTAACGCCGGAGTCATCGGCTGGAGGTTTACAGGGCACGACTCGTCGTTGGGCGCTCGAAAAGGGTCTTTGCGTGGAGGAAAGCGTTCCGATTGATACTCTACGGCACGGCGAGATAGTATGGGTCAGCAATGCGGTGCGAGGGTATTTCTGGTGCTATTTTGTGGATCGAAAAAGGCTCACGATTCCTGGAGCCAAGCAGTGATGCGATCATGCTCTTTCGGACCACGGGCAAACACGGGCTTCAGTGTTGCATTACCTCCATGGCTCTGCTTAAACCGCAACACGTACGTCGGACTCTAGTACCTTGGATCGTACAGTGTTTGTCGGAGAGCCTCTGTCTTCTAGTCGCTGCTTTCGGTTCTGCCTAGACGTCCACCGCCTTCGATTGTTTCTCCGTTCTCTCGCGCAGGCTGCACACTCCAGGCCACTGGAGTCCGACAAATATGGTGCAATTTGAGCGGGACCACGGAGGTAGCGTGAGCTGGGGATGGATGAAGCACTGTCTCATTTTGCTTTGCGATAGTCTGCACATGCGATATCGATGATGTGCATTGCTGGAGTGGCGATCCGACCAATTCAGTACCAACATCAGAAATCCGACTCATCGACAGTCCATGCAGCTTCTGCGACGACAACTTCCTCGCATGGCTTCAGACGTTGGCATCGCACCTTTTCGTCGACCAGCTGAAGCTCTGGTAACTCTTCCCGGCGTGCAAGACTCCGTCTCCGTCTGCTTCGTCCTTTGATCGGACATTGGACGCTCGACGACCGTATGACTGGACCCGATCTCGACCATCATCGATGAGCTCCTTTCGGCAGTACCAAACTCCGAAATTCCGAGCAGACTCCAGCCTTCAACATGCTCTGCTAGATGCTTTTTGAAGATCTGTACGAAGGGTCTTTCCAAAGGATTCGTGGTCTCCGAGTAGTCGGTCTCGAAGAAGTGCTGCTGTCTTCTCGACGCTTTGTAGAGTCGCGTGACGAGGGCAAGGTCATCGTCGCCTGTTGACGAGGTATGAGTCTGATGATCTTGGTTTGATTTCATCGACTCGTCTGCAACAGCCTCGGATCTACGCTTTTCTCGATCGTAGCACCGACCCCTTGCTGTGCTCTTCTGGATGGCCTATCAGTCTCGCCTCTATATCAAGCACTTTTCGCAAGGCTTACTCGTTGTGAAGCGTCGTGTACGCGGAGATTGTTCGTGGACAGAACAGCGATCTTCGGTACTGTTCTTTGCGTCCTCTGCGGAGGCATGATTGTTGCAATTCTGGCGAATGTTCCGGGAGGAGTTGAAGGAATGGCTATCACCTAGGCATCATCCGATCTGAGATGTCAGGAAAAAACAAGAGACATGTATTCGGACTGGCCAGTACAGTCATCGTGGAGGGACCTGATGGCGCTGTCCCGAAACACGATCCGAGTCCAAGAATTGACCTCAAGCCAACGATCGTCCATCGATGTCGACCGAATGACCCAGGAAGTCAGCAGCCCAAATGTCCGTCGACTGCTCTGGACGCATTGGTCAAATGCTCGCACGAGCAAGGCGCACGAGCACCAATGCTCGAAACAATTCTGCTACTAGATTTTCGATACAATGAGCTACGTACGTTTCCCCGACAGGGAATTGCACACCCCCGCCACGTTCCAAATCTTGATTTCGTCTTGGATTCCTCCTTTACGCCTCACGTTTCGATTGCTGATTCACCGAATTGGGACATTCTGGAAGCCAGGAAAAGCCGCTCAAGCCTTGGGCGTTGTGATTTGTGGCGCATGAGAGCAGATGATGTCCGCCTGTTACTGTTCCTGTCCTGGATGAGGAAGCCGCATCGTGGCGTGGTTCGTTGGAGCCCGACGATGACCGATGCCGTGTGGTAGGTAGCCCTCTCCGCTGTCTGGGGACTGTACGGCTGAGCGGCAACCAATGGTGCTGGCAGGATAAATGTCTTGACATCGCGCGATGCTCGCGATCAGCCACAGACGGCCATTGTCCCTACGCTGCAGCTCCGGGACGCGATCTCAGCTCCACGCAACGTGCTCAAGCACCCAATGCAGCAAGTTCCACAAAGTACCACATTCTGGAACCCACGAACGACGCAAGATCGCGGCTGATCAGTACCACCACCCGAGGAGAAATGCCAGCCCAACCCCAGAAATAACATCCGACCGTTCGGGTCACCAGAAGAAATTCTCCGAACAAGCCCAGTGTCAGCCACTTGAGTTTCCAGATGCCGGCTTTCCTTGGGTCATCATCACTCGTCTCACATTGCTCCACGACCAATGTCTCAAGCTTTCAGCCATCAGCGATATTCTCGGCTCGAGCTCCGAACGGCGCTCATGGGAGCAAATTGAGCCCTAAACTCGGTACCTTGTAGCTCTTACTCATGCAATGCATGGTCGTCTGTCTTGAGGTCGTGCACTCGTTTCTGCCATGCCATCGTGATCGGTCAGCGGTTCTTGTAGGCCGACAAGTTGGAAGGAACGAGCGTTGCTACTATTCGTAGTCTTCAGCCCTTTCAGTTCGATCGAAGGAATTTTCGTTTTGGAATGGATTCGTCAGCGATGTATCATCGGGCATGCGTGAAAGAGACTCAAGATTCGTGACGGCCATCCCTGAGAAAACCCAAGGGGTGGGGAGTCGGTCATGCAAGTGCAGGCATTTGATATTTGTTTACCGTGGCCTACAAGTCAATAGTCAGGATCCGCCTAATTGAAAGCACTCTTTCGACCTGGTATGACAAGGAAGATAATCGCGCTTGGTTCCTCGGATTGACATCGGCAACACCGTTCCAGCTTTCAAGGGATGGATCGAGCCCTGACCCTGCAATAGCCTGCTTCGATGCGTACCCACGCTGTCGATTGACTCGGTTCAAAGTCGTGGCGTGATCCATGCACAAGCATGGCATCCTGGAAGTTCTCGTTCGAGCGGCGACGACGTCAACTCAAAGGAGATGGGCATTCATGGATACCCATGACTGGACACATGTACTCAAAAGACTCAAAACCTCCCGCGTTCTTCTGTTGCTTCGATGCGTACCCACGCTGTCGATTGACTCGGTTCAAAGTCGTGGCGTGATCCATGCACAAGCATGGCATCCTGGAAGTTCTCGTTCGAGCGGCGACGACGTCAACTCAAAGGAGATGGGCATCCATGGATACCCATGACTGGACACGTGTACTCAAAAGAGTCGAAACCTCCCGCGTTCTTCTGTTGCTTTGCCCTCCGCTTCACATCGCCCAACTCTTTCCATCGGACCCAATCCATCCAGTTCACCGGAGTCTGTCGCATTCGCCCACCGCCTTCTGCGACACGCATTACATTGCGTTGATCTCCCTCGTCCACACCACCACAAACTCTGCGGTGACACCCCGTATCGCATCGACTCGACCGCAACCAACCCGACCAAGATCGTCACAACATGCATCTCAAGAACTACCTGCTTGTCGCCGCTGCGACCGTGCTGGGAGCGGTCGACGCCCGAGCCCGCGTCCGTTGCGAGAGTGATTTGACCCCTGATGCAACAATGAGGACGGTCTGCTGGCCAAATGGCGGCTACACTGTACGCTGCCTCTAATATTCCTGTCGATGTTTGCTAACTTGTCATGACAGGACTTGAACGATGGCAAGGTAAGACTGAAGGGCAGAAGGCCTGCAGCTTGATCCGAGAATGTCTCTTGGGCTATTCTCGCGGGTCTCTGCCTGCACGCACCCGTCTCTCTAAGTCATCGCTAACACTTCCCCCTCCAGAATTGCTGCATTGGAGACGGTCATATCGGTGACTTCTTCAAACAATGCGCCGCCCAGAAGCATGGCAGAATCGTCGGGATCCAACCAAATACCTGTCCATAAGCTGGGCCATCGACAGGTTCGGGAAAAGGGAGAAGAGGGAGAAGATTTGGGAGACAATCAGATAATGTTAATGGCGATGGGTGGTTGTAATGCAGTGCAGATGGTAGCTTGCCACATGTCAACATCAAGCTGGTCGTGATCCCGTTCGCGAGCATATCCATAAAACTCGGAAGGTCTGATCGATGATATTCATTGCATATAAGTTCTCGAATCTTGTACTCTCTGGTCCTTGTCAAAGCTCTATACCCAATTATCCCCTTCGTATGCAGCCGAAGTTTAGGGGTAGTCGTTCCTTAAGGTAAGGTAGGTAGCTTCTCTGGACTCTGAATTTATTAACCTCAGGCACACACTTTAGTATTTACGAGCGGTAAGAAGGAGCTAGGTCAAAGCTTTCTAACTTCGGCCCAATACTGCTGTGATACACCTCGATACGTGGATTTCCTGTCTCCGCTAAACTACAGAGAAACCTCCCTATCATGCTCAGATCTGTGCGTGCAAAAGAACCGCGAACAAAATGAAGCATGAAGCAGATGCTCTATCCCAAACAGCCATTGAGAATGTCTCTCACCATTGATGGACATCATACCCATTGTAACGCCCTTGACACCTTGAACCGCTACCGCGAAAAGCAATGCTTTTCTTCAACCCCTTGACTTGCGGCCACCCTTGGTCTTCGCCTTCGAGCCACCACCAGAGCCAACTGTGTCGACACTAGCAGCACGAGAGTTGCCGTTGGGAGTGCCTTTGACGCCGTTGACGGCTTTGTTCTGTGGTTCAAATGTCAGCTTCTCATTCAAGATCGCACCATGAAAGCGCAATCTCACCTTCGCACCAGTCGAGACGCGACCCTTCTTCTTGACCGGCTCCTCGACCTCTTCCTCTTCTTCCTCGTCAGCACCACGCTTGCCGTTCTCTTTGCCGTTGGCGCCACCCTCCATCTCGCGAGTGACGGTGGTGATCAACGTAGCGCAGCGACGACCGATCTCCTGCGGCGTGCGAGAGAGGAAGAACCAGTCGAAGCGGAAGAGAGGGCTCTCGCGAATCTCATCACGAATCTTCTCGTACAAGCCCTCGGTATCGATTCCGTACTTGTTGAGCATGACCAGAAGGAATCGGTCTTCCTCCTCAGTGTAAACCTTCTTGTTCGTGGTGCTGACCGTGTAGTTCACCTTCAACTGCTGCAGTGGCACGCGGTACATGGCCATTTTCTTCTTGAGGAGTTCACGCTGCTGAAGCACACGCGCAGAGCGTTGTTCACCTTCCTTGATGGCATGAATGTGCTTCTCCCAGTTGTGAATCTCCTTGTAGCGCTTCCAAAAGACCTTCGAGTAATCCCGAACTTCGTGCGGCGTCTTTGAGTCCACCTCCAGGGCAATGCTGACGAACTCGTTACGTCCGTACTTGGCACTGCCGTTGATGAACTGCTGGAAGTCGCGCTTGTTCCAGTCCCCAAAGCCAGAAGTGCTGAGCTGCTCCTTCTCGGCAATCTCCTCCTCGGTCAATGGCTCGGCCTCGTCGATGTGAGTCTGCTCGAGCTCCTGATCTCGCTTGCGCTGTTCCTCGGTGTCCTCGTCACCATCGGCAAGTGGTGCTGGAACCTTGTTCTCCTTCCTGAACCAGGCAGTCTCCTTCTCTTGAAGGTCGCCAAGACGGGCCGGGAAGAATTGGTAGTCGTGCATAGCCATTTGCTTGGGCGCGCGAGGGACCTTGGGCTTCGGATCAGGTCGCGGACCTCCAGTGGCGAGAGCATTGCGGTAGTATTTGTCCATGCTGTACGATTGTTCCTTGCGCTCACGCTTGGCTGGGTTGATCCAATTCAAGCCGATCTCCTTCTTCTTGGTGACGAAAGACTCGCCATTCCACTCATAAGCCGCTCCGGCTTCCGAGCTGAAGTTTTGCAGATCATCAAGTCCCAAGGTCTCATACTTCTTGTTCATCTCCTTGGTCTTCTCTTCACCTTTGCGGAGAATGTCGTCGAGATCACCATCGGAGAATCCACCAGGATTGTTGAAAGCATCTTCTTTCTGCTCGAAGATGACCTCAGCGCCGTGCTGAATCATGCCGAGTAGCTCATCCTTGGATGCAGCCGCTTTGGCCTGCTGTTGTGCACGACCCTGCTGGATGACCAGTTGATCAAGACGGAGCTTCTGCGCCGCACGCTCCAGGACTTTCTCTTCGATCGCGTTCTCGGTCACGAAACGGAAGACCTGTACTTGCTTGGTCTGACCAATGCGATGAGCGCGGTCCATGGCCTGAAGATCGGCTTGCGGGTTCCAATCCGAGTCGAAGAGGACAACAATGTCAGCCGAAGTCAAATTGATACCCAGACCACCCGCACGAGTCGTGAGCAGGAAGAGGAACTTCTCCGAGCCCTCCCTGTTGTAGTCGTCGATCGCCGCAATACGGTCCTCGTGGGCAGTAGAACCATCAATACGGCAGTACTGGTAGCCACGCATGACCGAGTAGTCCTCCAAGATGTCCAAGACACGCGACATCTGCGAGAAGATGAGCACGCGGCTACCTTGAGCTTGCATGCGCTTCAGCAGCTTGTCCAGCATGACCATCTTTGCGGCGTTGTCGACGAGATGCTCGTCAGTTGTGTATGGTGGACCAGGCTCGGCGCCATCGAAGAGGTACGGGTGGTTACAGCACTTGCGCAGCTGCATGACGATGTTGAGCAGTCGAGTTTTGCTTTCCTTCTTGCCGGCAGCCCCGTTGACAGCGTCGATGTCCTTTTCCAAGATCTTTCTGTACCAGTTGACCTGCATCTCGCTCATGCCGACGTACAAGTTGATCTCCTTCTTCGGTAGCAAGCTCTTCTCGACATCGCTCTTGACACGACGTAGCAGGAAGGGTCGCAACACACGATGCAGTTGTTGGACGACAGTATCTTGATCGTCGCTCTGGCTGCTGAACCACGAGTCGAAAGCCTCGGCTTCACCGAATACGTCAGGGAGGAGGAAGTTGAGCAGAGCCCACAGCTCGTGCAGGTTGTTCTGAAGTGGTGTGCCGGTGATGAGTAGGCGATTTCGAGAGTTGAAGATGCGGATGATCTGGGCAAGGGAAGACTCCTCGTTCTTGATGCGGTGCGCTTCGTCAATGATGATATATTCCCATGCAAACTTCTTGAGATGGCTCTTTTCGCGGAGAATCATCTCGTATGAAGTAATGCACACATCGAAGTTCTCATCGACGAGGCGCTCCTGAATGAGCTCGGCTCGCTCTTCCTTTGCGCCCTGGAGCACAAGAACGTTGACCTCGGGGATCCACTTGGCAAACTCGCGCTTCCAGTTGTCGAGGGTCGATTTCGGGACAGCAACCAAATGTGGACCGGTGATGCCCTTGAGAAAGCGCAGGTATCCGATGAAGGAAATCGTCTGCAGAGTCTTGCCGAGACCCATCTCGTCGGCGAGAATACCAGAGATACCATTCTCGTGCAGGCTGATCAGCCAGTTCAGACCAGCCACTTGGTAGTCCCTCATCTCCCCGCCCTGGATGAACTGCGGGCTCTCACGGAAGAGTGTCTGCTCGGTCCTGCCTTCTTGTTTTCCTTGTCGTAGCAACTCCGCATCTTCTTCCTTCTCGGTCCGCCGCCGCCTCTCGCTCGCTGCACCACCCTTGCGCTTGTTGCCTGCTGCTGTGCTCGCGGCTTCTTCGGCGTCCTGACGATCAATCTCTTCCATGATCTCACGGATCTTCGGGTTTGGGTTCGTATCGATAAAGTGGCGGAACAGATCGGTCAATCCAAGCAGATATCTGAATCTCCGAATGGAATCATCCTCTTTGCTGGCGCCGAGCTGGTCATGCTTCTTGCCGAGTACGCTCTTTCTTAGCGTGTTGCCCTCCCATCGTCGCTTTCGGCCGTCAGGTGCTGCATCACCAGCTACACTGTTCGCAGTGCCTGTGGGGTTTGACTCGGAGTCTGTGTAGTCGGGTGTGTCGAGCATCATAGCGTCCGACAAGCTGCCATCGCCGGCACCGAGCGCCTGTGTACCGCTCATGTTCAACTTTCAGTCGAGTGTGCGTGCGTGTGGGGAGTGAGCAAAGAATTGCGCCTCGTGCGCCGGGTACGTCGGAGTCCTCGCTCACGGCTTCAGGACGAGGGTGTCTGCGCGTGTGTTTCGCGTGTATTCGCGCTTTCCGGGCGGACTATCTCATGCAAGATGACTGCGTAGGACTTGTCGATGATCGGAGGGATCGAACACGCGGCAGGAGATGTGTGATGTAGAAGCAGAGTTGTGGGGGAGCAGGGAGAGAGGGCAAGGGCAAGCGTTTGCTAAACATTCGCGTTTAAGCTTCATGCGGAAGCGGGTCATGGCGATGGAGACGTGAAAGCTGAGATGCCTTAAAAATCAGGCAGATCTTCGAATGAAGAGGCATTGATCATGGTTCTACAATGTGACTACGGCGCACCATGGCTTGAAGTGATCGCACAAGCAGAATGTGGCAGCCGACTCAGTACCTGAGCAATGAGTGTTCGGTCTGGTGATGTACCTCGTCGGCTGAGGCAAGACGCATTCTGCACAGCGGACAAGGCGGTGGAAAGGGGGTGATAGTAATAGTATCGGGAATGGAGTCTCATTGGCATCCTCATCTACGTGTTGGCATCCTACGACCGCAGAGCGTGGATGCAATGAGCCTGCCAGGCGTGTTGCGACTCGTTCTTCGGCAACAGAAAATTAATCGCAAGGAGTCTGTCGGAGTGTGAGGCCATGAAGTCAAAAGGAGAATCATCCCCAAGTCCCATTCGACGTTCATGAGTTTTTGTGACAAAAAGGCAAAACATCTACGCCCGCGGCGCAGTGAAACATCCTCGAGGATTTTCTTTTCGATCGATCGAAGCCACTTGGCTGACATCGGCGACCTCGTGGTCTGAGCCGGAAGCGTCTGACTCTCATGCATGGAGAGGACTCATCGGTGCTCTCGGTGAGCCCGGAAGTCGAAATGCCCGCGGCAAAGTTTCGAATCGACCATTGGAGGTCAGGGCGCGTCCGCCGGTCCTCATTGGACGGGATTTGGAGAACTTTGGTCGCCCATATACCTACCCGCGCTTCTGGACATTGCCGAGCTGACAGGGAGGTACATCTGAGCAAGCACGCAGTGGTCGCACGCGGCTGCACTTCGCAACCGCGACACACAATATCCATGTCGGTCCGGACTCCCAAGCGTCGACCAGAAAGTGGTGAGGAGGGGCTCAATAATAGGCGAGACGGTGAGGTCCAGTGCATCCGTGAGCCACCCGCTGGGATCGCCACAACAAAGCCCACCACCTCAATCGACCCGCCTGATTCCAACAATCCTCCCCATGCTCTCGTGCATTCTTCGCAGCATATCCTCCTGATGATGTATGCTCTGCCCATACTCGTGGATCGCCAAGCTCATACCTCCGACCTGCCTCGCGATACGCCGGATCTGGACTCGACTCAGCGTCTCGAAGAGCTGCTGTGCTTCCGCCTTTCGACGCAACCAGACAAGTCTTCTACCCAAGTCGAATTCACAGTAGCGAATCCGTTGCGCCCAATACGCGTTATCCTCTTCTTCGTCATGACGCCTCCCCCGATCCTGCGGCAATCTCCTGCCCGATGACGCTCTGGCATACGCTGCATGGTCGTACGGCGAGACAAATCCATCCCTTCTGCTCCTATGCTTCGACCATCCGACAACGCCATCCTCTCCAGGCTCGAGGAACGATTGCTCCAAGGCTCTGAAACGCTTCATGAGATGTCTCACAGTATCCGCCATAGTCTTCAGCGAGTCATCCCATCCAATTCGATCCCAATGGCTCTCTCTCCGCTCTGCTCTTTTCGCATTGCTCGTGTATGCTTCTTGCTCTGCTTCCGCATGGCCCGAATGTTTGCCCTCTCTTCTAGCAGCTCGGTCTGGAGATTGGTCAGATAGCTGTGGACCTCGTGTGGTGCCTGGCCCATGGTCTCCAAGTTTACCCAGACGACTTTCAAGAAGGTCCCAAGCGTGAACACGAAGCTGATCAGACCAATGATACCAGTCGCCGTGGAGAAGGGCGACAGCTCGGTCTTGGAGATGATGATTCCCATAATCCGGCCCTCCTCAGGGCGGCTGTCTACGGTTCCCGCGAGAGCAGACAGAGCGCAGCAACGTGCTGCTCGCGCCGGACTGCCGCGACCGCGCCATGTTTACAGAAGGACGTGTGGTTCACGGACAGTGGAGTTCGTGAAGGAAGCTACCTAAGCTTTCGACGACCTGAAGTCTCTCCAGAGCCAAGCCAATCAATGGGACAGGGGCATCGAGACCACAGTGCTGACAAAGCGTTCAAGGTATTGCCTGCTTGCCGGCTGTGAACGAACTTCTACCAAGATACCAAACATGCTGCCGAGCTCCTGGTACCGTTCAGGAGCTCGACAGATATGGTACACACTCCTCAAGCAGGTCTTTCCAGATGAACGACCAATCTGCAAGGCTGGCAATCGAGATCGTTGCTGTTCAAGCCTGCCCGGCTCAAGTTGGAAGGCTTCGAGCTTCCGGGCCGAGGCAGGACATCCTTCCATGTTGACGACGAGCCACATGGAGTACCTTATTATTTCTCGTACACATTGCTTCATTGTTCCTGGACTGTTTCTAACGCATATACTTGACACAATCAGACCTCTCCGCACGACTTCGATCCTATCTCATTGGTCGCAAGTCCACACCTAGGCATCATGGCGGGCGGCAGCACGTTCACCTGGTCTCATGCCCTGCGAATCGATTCAACACGATCGCCATTCGAGTCGCCGCTACCTCAAACACACAAAGCCTTCGCAGGAGTCAAGCCATTATCATGGAAACGGTACAACATCGCCGGTATACTCGTAACAGTCCTGGGACTGGAAGAACTACCACAACGACCGGAGGAAATCACATGCTTATGGCTGCTTCACGGCCGAGGGGATACACAAGATAGCATGGCGTACACAGCAGCAGCGATGCTCAATGCTTGGAACTCGAAGAAGAAGGCTGGACAGAAGAGTCTGATATGCGTCTGCTTCGATCAACGAAATCACGGCAGTAGGATGATCGACAACCTGAACAACCTGTCGTGGAAGCAAGGCAACAGAACACATGGCCCGGACATGTTCAATTGCTATGTTGGCACCGTACAGGATCTTTCATCACTGATGACGAAATTGCCGATGTACTTGGGCTTCAAGATCAACGATCACATTTGCGGGGGTGTCAGTCTAGGAGGCCACGCTACTTGGGTGGCTCTTATGACCGAGCCTCGAATAAGCGCCGGTCTAGTCGTGATTGGATGCTCCGATTATACGAGCCTCATGACCGACCGAGCAATACGCAGTAAACTCCAGTCTACTATGACCACAGATCCTCCAGGTCTCGACTTTCTCGGATCGCAGGACTTTCCACAACCCCTCATTGCTTCCATAGAACAGCACGACCCAGCCGGCATTCTTCTCGGCGAATTGGACGTGTACTCTCCAGATGACCATCTCAGTCCGCCTTCAGACTCAGAAGTCAAGCGTTTACGACCAATCATCGAGCGGACACTTGCCGGCAAGAAGATTTTATGTCTGAGCGGAGGTAAAGACAAGCTCGTGCCTTACAAGCAAGGAGAGATGTTCTTGACATGGCTGAAGAAGGCGATCGATAAGAAGTCTGGCTGGTTCAAGGATCAGGGCATCGAGCTGGAAGATATCCAAGATCCGCAATCTGGGCATGAGTTCTCGGCTTTGATGCGGACGGAAGCTGAGCGCTGGCTGTGTGATACGCTTGCTAGCGATCGTTCCGCGCTACGATCCAGTAGACTGTAGAGTGTCATTCCTCCGTTCTTTCTCTCAAGGGGCACAGTCCCAGCCAAGCGAGTGAAATTTGTGCTGTGAAAGTTGTGCGAACAGTCGGGGATTTTGGCGGGACCTCTGTCCATCTGGGCGCACTGGTAAGTTACCAGTGCGCTTATAGAGACGACTATGTGGTCGTCTTGCTATGGTTCCTTTACGCTCACCTGCAAGATATCGAGTCGGACCACTAAGTTACCTGCACGGTTACCTCTACGCCTACGTGTGCGCCGATTTGGTCGTCCTGGAAATTCACCCTTACGCTCGTTCGGCCTGCACGCTTAGCTGCACGGTCAGCGAGAAGATCGGGAAGCTTGAATGTACCGCTGTCGAGGCGTTCGAACAACGTAGCCGTACATGTATCGTCCGTTACATGTTCGGGTTGCAAGGCGTCGTACTTGTTGGCCTCTGCAGTACAGCAAGATGTTCGTCGCATAATGCTATTTGCATATTGTCGTCATTCGTACAATATCGATACAACCCACGTCACCTCTGGATACCTCTCCTTGAAGCATCTAGCAAGCCTTGCAGCAACTTTAGCCACGATGCACTTGTACCCCAACACCTCAAGTCACCAAGCACCTTGATGCCCTGAGCCAACGCAGCCTCGGGCCCTCCGGGACCATACAGATCATCAACACCCGTCATGTGCACACGCATCGTGTCGCCGCTGTGGATGAATTGCTGCACGAGTTCGTCGTCGGTCGGTCGGTCGATCAGGATGATTTCGCAGGGCGCATCGTCATCCCCAGTATTCTGCACTGTGGCGGTCCGACCCTCCTGGACGGCAGCCGATCGATGTTGACCGAAAGTACCAAACGCCCACAACACGAGTGCGCAAAGGGCGATGGTGGGTGCCTCGTAAAAAGCATCAATTGCGTAGCGCCGCACGTGCCAAAAGCTCGAACCAGCGTGAAGAACAGCCAATCGAGCTTTGTACTGGTGCTGCACGGCCCACTTTTGAACCAGGTTTTTCGCGGCGATGCTTGCGTCGCTGTTTGGGCTCTTGCCACTTGCGATGCTTCTCGCGAGCCTGGTGATGTCGTCGAGTGGTACCAGCAGAATCACTCTGGCCATGTGAAGGTGGAGTACAGTCGGGTGTTCGAGGCCGCTGTTCTGGCCGATCGTGGCGTTCGCTTGCCAGTGAAGAACGTCCAGGGCGTCGCACGCGGAATTCTGCCATCTGGTGTAGGCCGGGATGGAAGGCAGCCAAATGGGACTTTTGGGCAAGTTTGTGGTGGACTGTCGACTCGCGGTGGGTTCCCAGTGGGAGAGCGGATCGGAGTAGTACCGTTCAACGTCCCACATACGATGATGGAGACCGTGAACAGTGAGGATTCTGGCAAACTCGCCGCGGTCCTTTGCCACGCGTTTCTCGACATAGAGCTCTTGCATCGCCTCGGTCAAGGTCGGGTAGGTCCTTTGGCTGTCGTGTAGTGCTCTCCATTCTTGACGGGTCGAAGCATACCATAGCTTCTCCTCGCATGGAAGAGGCAAGCATGCGTCTCGTAGAGACAAGTTGATAGGTGTGCTGAAGTGAGCTGCGAGCATGCCATCCACGAACCATGCACTATACGCAAGACGCTTGTTGCCCTCCTCGATGACCCATTCTTGCCACTCTGTCTCTTCGTCTCTGGTCTGAGCCGCCAGTGGCGGTAGCGGAAGCACTAACCCTGCTCGTCGGCGGCAGAGCGCAAATATCTCAAGGAGCTCGTGGCGTGAATCTCGGGCACGCAGGCGTGAGGACTCATCACCACAGTAAGCCATTCCGACGAGGTGGAGAAGATGCGCACCCGCGACGTGAACTGATCGCTCCCTGCCTTCTGGTATATTTTCATGGAGGAACAGCAGCCACCGGCGAGCAAATTCGTGCATCGAGTTGGTTAATGGCGATTGATGCGCTTCCTGGAGGTAATGACTGCCTATAGCCGCCATTGTCAGGGTGAGGATCGGCCGTTGCTCGGCCACGTGCCAGAATGCTCTATGCCAGAATGGTAGCTAAAACAGAAGGGCGGAAGGGTTAGCAGTATTTCGGACACAATGATAAAGGGGCAGGCTAAGACCCGCTAGCATAGCCCGAGAGACAATCTAGGGTACCTGCAGGCCTTCTGCCCTTTGGTTTACTTACTATTTGATCGAAATGCTGGTAATACAGATACAAGAGGCGTCCAAAGGCCTGTCGAGATGGCAGTGCGACCGGCTCATAGGCTATCCATGCAGCGTGGCGAGGGTCGATGCATAGCGTCAGATAACTTTCGTTGATTTCTGCCCAGGCATCTGCGCTTATGGTCCAAGCGTGGTCCTTCGGATCATCCGTAAGATCATTGATTCTGAGGCTGAACGGATGCCATGATCCTGGAACCTCCACTCGCTTTCTGTCCGGTGCGACCGGTGCGGGTGCGATCTTCCTCCGTTTGACTCGGGGTAGCCGGGCGGGCTCTCCATCGACGTAGTACTCTCCTACGCTGCTGCAACTCTCGTCATATCCCGAAGATTCCGTTCCCGGCATTGATTGCTGCGATATCGCAAAGCTGGCAGGAGATTCGCTTGTCCCAATCAGCCGATTCCCGAGGGCGGACTGCGATGGTGGAGGACCTCCCGACTGTAAGACGGGTCCGCTGGACGAAGATGGAGCAGATACGCCTTGTTGGTAGCCGGAAGCTGTAAGGTTGGGATCATGCATCATCAGCCAATTCGAAGATGAAAGAGCATTACCGTCCCACATGTTGAAGTCTAGCAGCGGCGGTACGGCCAAGTCCTGTCCCGGTGCGGACTCATGCCGGGATACGACGGGATGCGGAATGACCACTGGGCTGATGTTCTGCATGTGGAAAGTGCTGCCGTTGTCGTCGATGTCAACGACAGACTCGGCTGCGGTCGTGCCACCGTTGGTGCTCGGATATAAGCATGGAATCTGTCGGGAACGGCACCGAGCACAGTCCGCCTCGCCCGAGCACCTGGATTTTGATTTCTGACAATTCCAACATGCTCTACCACCGCGTTGAAGAAGACTTGGTGCCGCTTGATGCGTGATTTCATGTCGTTTCAGGGCGTCTCTGCGGAAGAACTCTTTGTGGCAGCCTTCTGCGGAGCAGCGAAATTGCCGTGATTCGGAGTGGATGAGCGCATGTCTCCTGAGGTGCTCGGACCTGCCAAATGTCTTGCCACATTCGTCGCAGCGGTAGTCGTTGTGTATGTCTCCACCAGAAGGCATCTCCGGACGAGCTGATGCTTTCTGTCGTGGTGTGGTGAGGTCCGGAGGGGGCCTGCCCTGGACAACCTTGAAATTCCAGAGGGTTGTCGGACTTGCCTCCGGCAGAAAACATCCGGCATTCGACCGGGCATTCTCACGTTATACTCAATGGCTTATAGATCGAGCAAATGAGTCGGTAGATAGAGATACGTGCGCTGACGATTGCGGAGACTGGTGATCAGTCATACCAGCAACCGAACAGCAAGGAGTGATCTTCCTTCATCAACACATAGGTACTTCCGAACTAAAAGCTCTTGTACAAACAATGCATCAAATCCCGTAGTTCTACTAGCCATGCTCAATCACTCCTTTCTCCCAGGTACGTACTGGTCACCTCGAGCTGACAGGAGCGCACTTTCAACGTGGTAACATGGATGTCATTCTACTGTCGATTCGGGTTGAACGCATGATAAGATCAATGCTCTCGTGGAAATTCCCAATGGCAACGCCAACGCCGTGCTATCCAGAGAACTCGTCAAGTCTAACTCGCAATATCCCGAGAAATTTTACGCCAACCGTGGCTGCGTTCTGTCCAAATGTGCACACAGCCGGTAAGGTCCTTAGAAGATCGAGTTGACAATATTGCCACCAATTGTGGCACCAGCACTGCAGCAGAGGTCAGTATCATCCAGGGTCGAGTTTCTGTGTCGTCTGGGTAGGCTTACCCAAAGATTGCCGCATTGCCCAACTTCTTGCCGAACTTCTTGCCTTGTTGTTCAGCTGTATGAATGTCAGTACCGTATACCACTCTTACACACAAGTATCAACGAAAACGGCCTACCCTTGCCTGGCACTTTGCCCTCGCCATTGCCCTGTCCGCTAACTTCCAGTGGCATGTTGCCGTAGTTGTTGGTCGTGCTCGACGCCGCTGCCTTCTCTTCCACAACCTTGACGTAGCTGCGCGGGAAGATACCTTCCTGTCCAGTGCGGCTGGACCGACCCTTCCACCATTCCGCATTCATGTATTCCGTTACGGTTATGTGATCGTTCGGTTGTAGTTCGAGGTCTCCAGCATCAGTTGAGTTGTACGGGTATAGAGCTGTGGCTTGTGCGAGAGGCGGGTAGTTGGCGACTGGTGGAGGAGCATTGTATGCGGGAGGAGCTTGTTCGTGCTGCGCCTTCTCGTCGTAGTAGCCGTTCGAGTTGGCCTGAGGCTGATTGTGGTTGTTGAGCGACAAGTTGTTCATTGAAGCATTCGGCACCGGCGTTGGCGCGTGGGAAACGGGCCCGTTGACGGCGGAGGGTACAGCGCCTACTGAGATTGGCGCATGGAGCGCTGTCTGTGCTGGCACTTTGCTGAGAAGTTCGCTGAGAGTCTGAGGGGTGATAACGGAGGCATCGCAAAGGTATTCGAGTTCCTGTTGAGAGTTAGTCCTGGTCGGAGCATGTTGAAGCGGCTGTCCTGGAGCCTTACGGCTTTGATGGTGCGGATGGACCGATTGACCATGGCCGCGTGCATTTCCTCTGCTGAACCCATGATTGTTTGATTTTCCTTGCAGTTACTGGGATGTTCGATGTTGTAACAGGAGTTGTAAGGACAATGGTGAGGTCCAAGAGGTTGATCTCGAAGTCCGCGCGTTGCACATGCAATTGCGGCTGTGCCGATCACCGATGACCGAATGAATGAGGCGCAGGGATCAAAGGCGCCCTTAGAACTAGCTTCGGCGCTTCGGAGCCGCACTTCTTCTTCCACACAACAACATACTCGCGATATGCTCAGCTCGTCTGAATCTCCGTGGGATCACAATCTCTGCAGTGCAAGAAGCTCAAGTCGACGGGCGATGACCTCTTTCTCCTCCAACAGTGCAGCCACTGCACGAATCCGGTCCGCGAAATTCCTACACCTGAATCGTCTCCGAGGACCGTAGTAGAATTGGTCTCCCCGGAAGTGACGGCGGAATCCTGGAGTCGACCTTCCCTTTGATACCATGGTCGGCGTGGAGTATTCGGAGAGCGTCGGAATTAATGCTTCGGGTTGAAGACGGCCACAATCCACGTGCAGGTGTGGCTCTGAACGGCCCAAGAAGCTCTCGTGAGGATAGCGATGCTTACACGGGCACGCGGCTGCCGGCGTCGCCGTCTCGGCCGTGATTTTGGCGGTCGTCATGCTGGTATGGATCTTGTTCGCTTGGTACTGCTTGTGGAGTGGATGGAGAGATGCTTCGTACGATGGATGGACAGCAAGTACTATGGTAAGAGGACAGGCGCGTCGACACTTTCATCGTATTGTCGTCGAAAAGTCATGACTGCAGTAATTTCGCATTGTCGCAGAGAGTACAAACGCAGTCGGTCCACCTTTAGTGGGGTCCAATTCGTGCATCGATGTCTGGCGAAAGATCTGGCGGCGCATCGTTGTGAGGTCTCAGAAACACATTCCGTTTGCTGCGATGTTGCACTCCCTGATACGTACAACTACTGAATTCTCGACAGGCCTCGGCGAAGTCAACACTTTCTTTGCGCTCATTTAACCATCGAAGATCCGCTTGCGAACATCAATGTTGTCATCTCCTTCTATCTCACGTCTTGTATGGCCAGATAGCCGTCCCGATTCCTCGGCTTCTGCACCGCCATCAAGCGCTTCCTGACTTGGTCCACATCCCTCCCAACATCATCAATTCCACCCGAATCCCTTCCACCTCTACTCCTGGTGGTAGTAGATTGGAACAAAGTGCAACAAGTTGTCGGATCACTCGCCCTGTACAATGGCCCTTTAATGTGCCACACCAACTCAATAAGTCTCCCCAAGCGACGCCCTTCTCCCACACCTCTGACAAGCCCTCTCATCACACAACAACTTCAGATAGCCATCCGGCAGAGCACCTGAAGCCTTTTTGGCAGCATTGATAACATCCTCGATGAAGAAGCCGTCCACCAAGTCCTGATCGGCGCGGGAGCGCGTAGAGAGCCTCCTGGACACGAATTTGGCTCGCACATAAGGAGGCGGATCCGAGTATTGGCCTTCACGGAGGGCTAGAAGTGCGAATCGGAGTGGGTGCCGAGTGGCGTACTCCTGGTGAAGGGCGACGAGGGCTTCGGCCGTGATGCCTTCGCCGGAGATTGCGGTGCGGAATTGTTCGGGTGTTGGGTCTGCAGGGGTGGTGAAGGGAGGTAGAGGTTCGTTGACGGGCTGCTCGAATTCTGGACTAAGCGGTCCTGGAACAATCGTGCGTGGACGGTCCTGGTCTTCAATGCCCGGTGTTGCAACGACTGCTGCTTGTCAGTTGGACTGACCTCGAAGATCGTGGGCTAGCGTGCTGGATAAACTTACATGGTCCTCCTCCAAGCAAAAATATGACAAGGCTCGCAATCAGTGCGCACCCAATCGTACCAACCAGATTGACGCATGTCTTCATCACAACGTGTACATGGTATAAAGAAAGCTGAGATGGACGCTTCTTGAACCAGAAGACAGCGGCGTTCAGATGCCAGACCATGCAGAGCATACAAGCCAGCGCGTTCAGTCCATGTGCGCCATAGTGTATGCTGCTGGGAATAGGACGCTTGAGGACTTTGGCGACGGAGTTCGTGACTTCGTGTGCGATGTCATGAACGAAGGCGAGCGTGAGCAGAAGTAGAGGCAACATAATTGGAGTCAAGGATGTCCAGTAGTGGACTAGGTCGAAAGTGGTCAAGGCAGGCATGCTGATCTTGGTCGGATTTGATGCTTGAGGTGCGGGTATCTTCTTGGTAATGGAATGCGAGGCAGGAAGCGGAGGATTGATGGTGCGCTTTTCAATGAAGGCGAAGAGCTGAATAGAAAGATTGGAGACATCTTACCGCGTGTCTTGTCCGATGCCCATTGAGACAAAGTTGAGTTCCAAGGCATCAAGACCAAGGCATCAAGACACTCCCCACCTGGAGACTCTCGCTTGCAAGACATGTGGCATTGCCTTCTCCACGATAGCGATAACAGAGGCCGTTGCAGTGAAGCCGAAGGCGTGAGCATGTCTCATACATTGGAAGCGCCTCAGGGACTTACAGACAGGGGTTTCTTAAGACATCCAGGCGTTCGTTGATCGTGTCATGACTCTCAGCTCGTCTCAAACTGTTGACCAAGAGTAGCATGAGCTTATATTGACCACACCTCTGCGTGCCTCCCTTCATCAGTACTGATCACACGACCAAACTGAAGCTGACCCGAGGTCATTGTCGTTCATCGATACCCCGGGGAGGATTCGTGCGGAGATGTTCATCGTCGAGCAACGCGGCACTGCCGGTGCCAAGTGGAGGAGAGGCCATAAGTATACTCTTCTTCCCATAACCGTAAGTCATCCTATTCCTGTATCTCTGCTCTCGTATATCCGTGTTGTCAACTTGTTGTGTGTTAAGAAGTGAAGAGGACAGAGGGCATCAACCGGGATTCATCTCTCTTCCCCACGTTCTTCCCTCCACTCGGCTCCACCACAGCACCCACCCAACTCCAAGCGACATCGGACTCCCGGAGCAATCCCAGCTCGTGCTCTCTCTCTCTATTCTCCCCCTCAGCGACGACTCACGAGCTGCCTCGGGTAATCCGCTCCTGCAAACTACCGGATCGCAACCATCTCGACCATCCACAGCTCTGCGGCTCATTGCGGGATCTTGAGGTGATTTTACTTTGCAACATGTCGTCTTTGCGTACTTTTGCCACGAACGCTCTACGAACCTCTACCACCACTCCGATCCTCACCACTGCCACTCGCACATTTCCTCGACCCGTCGCCGCCAAACTCGTCCAGCGCCGCACCATGGCTTCCAAACAGATCCCCAAGATCAAGGTCAAGAACCCCGTCGTCGAGCTCGATGGCGACGAGATGACCCGCATCATCTGGAAGAACATCAAGGACAAGTTCATCTACCCATATCTCGACATCGACCTCAAGTACTACGATCTCGGCCTGGAGAAGCGCGACGAGACCAACGACCAGATCACAATCGACGCCGCGACGGCCATTCAAAAGTACAGCGTTGGTGTCAAGTGTGCCACAATCACACCCGATGAGGCTCGTGTGGAGGAGTTCAAGCTCAAGAAGATGTGGTTGTCGCCCAACGGCACCATCAGAAATCAGCTCGGCGGCACAGTCTTCAGAGAGCCCATTGTGATTCCACGGATACCCAGACTTGTACAAGGCTGGCAGAAGCCTATTGTCATCGGACGTCACGCTTTCGGTGACCAATACCGGGCGAAGGATCAAGTGATCAAGGGACCGGGTAAGCTGGAGATGGTCTTCACGCCGGAAGGTGGTCAGCCAGAGAAGATCGAGGTCTTCCAGTTCACCGATAAGACTCAAGGCGGTGTTGCCATGACCATGTACAACACCACCGAGAGCATCTCAGGGTTCGCCCACGCTTCTTTCAAACACGCTCTTTCTCTCAACTACCCAATGTACATGACCACCAAGAACACCATCCTGAAGAAGTATGATGGTCAATTCAAGGACATTTTCCAGGACATCTACGAGAAGGATTACCGCAAGGAGTTTGAGTCCAAGGGTCTGTGGTACGAGCACCGTCTCATCGACGACATGGTCGCGCAAATGATCAAGAATGAGGGTGGCATGCTCATCGCCATGAAGAGTGAGTTTATACGTCTTCAAACCGAATCACGACTTTCACTAACGATGCACAGACTACGACGGAGACGTCCAATCCGACATCGTCGCCCAAGGCTTCGGCTCCCTCGGCCTCATGACCTCCGTGCTCGTGACTCCCGACGGCAAGACCTTCGAAGCCGAGGCCGCCCATGGCACCGTCACCCGCCACTACCGCGAGCACCAGAAGGGCAACCCAACCTCAACGAACCCCATCGCCTCCATATTTGCCTGGACCCGCGGTCTTGCCAAGCGCGGCGAGCTTGACGATACACCCGAGTTGGTCAAGTTCGCCGAGAGCCTGGAGGAGGCCTGCATCCACGTTGTCGACCAGCAAGGAATTATGACCAAGGATTTGGCCATTAGCTGTGGGAAGAAGAACGACTATGTCACGACTGATGAGTATTTGGAGGCGGTTGAGAAGCGCATGAGGGCGGTGCTGTCTAGCAAGTTGTAGGGGATTGAGGTCCTTCATACTTGGATCTGATGATACCATTTACTAGCATACAACCTTATAGATACCTGCTTGGGCGACAACTTGTATTCGTTGCATTGACACTACAACTTGCCAAGTCGACCGCACTGCGAAGGATAGTTCTCCGAGACCCAGAACTGACCACGACCACGAATCGGTACTATAAACTCGTAGACCTCGTATATTCGCTATAGAAATCTCTTAGCTTACGTATAGGAATAATAATAGCGGCACCGTACCGACTGCTAGTAGGCTATAATCCTAATTAGGCCGAAGGCCCTATAATAGGTAGTCTATATACTAGCAACACGCTAGAGAATTTCGGTATATAGACGTCCCGGCTAGCTCTAAGTAAGCAAAGCTAATTTTAGTAATAACCCTACTAAGCTAGCTTTGTTTATTAATGTCGAGTCGGGAGCTAAGCATACCGCATATCTCTTACTAAAATATCTAATATTCGAAAAACCTCTACTTCCTTATACTATTAACGCTATTAGCTATAGCTACTCTCGTTAATATGCAGGCTCTGCGCAGCCGCTACTTCCTGCTATCTTAAGACGAAATGCTTATAGCAGAAGAGTAGCAATTAGCGAAGAAACTGCTTAGTAACGTATAGAGTTTTATACGCACCGCGAAGCTATTACCTAAGATTCTAGATATTACTAAGGAGTATTAGTAGTGCATTAAGAAGAAGCGCAACGGTAAGGACGAAGGTAAGGACAACGACAATAGCTAGGTAGGTATAAGGGACCGGCGCGCGTTCGCGGCGATAGAGCGATGTCTAGTTACCTTTAGCGCAACGATTCTTCTTAAAGAAAGAGATAGAGTGTTAAATAAACAACTCGCTATAGCCTTGTCGAGTCGTTAACTGCATAAAGAAGGATTTCGCAGAGATTAGTGCCGGCGGTATTAACTACATCTACGCGTATAACGCAGGTGTTAACTCGCCTTATTACAACCGCGATAAGCGCTACGTAAGGCCTAGTATAGATAGTGTTAACGAGCAAGTTGCTAAAGCAGATAACTATGCTAAGAGCGAGGGCATGCTCTACGCGGCGTTTAGCGTAAAGACGAAGAATAGATATAAAGGTAGAGTTGTATTCGCTACGCACGAGGCTATTAACCTGCTTAAGAAGCATAGCATTCTAGTAATTATTAATACTACTTATAGCACGAATTAACTATACTAGTACCTCGTTAATCTGCTCGTCCGCGATAATAACGGCTGCTAGTGTTCTATAGCTTATATAGAGGTTAAGAGTTAATTGCCCGAGGTACGAAGGG
>AFIR01000698.1:0-12961 GCA_000223685.2 Zymoseptoria pseudotritici STIR04_4.3.1
GGGGGGGGGGGGGGGGGGGGCGTGTATTTATAAGGGCGTAGCTCTCGGCGACGGCGACGACGACTATAGCAACAGTGTAACCACTAGCGCTGTGTGTATTAACTAGTAACTATATATAGCTATATTAGTAAAGGTGTAAAGATCTAATTCGATAAATAGAGGTAGTGGCCCAAACTGCGGATTAGAGCGCGATCCCACGACCTCAAAAGTCTGGCTCGGCTCTGTCTTGGTAATACCAACGCCGGCGACTACTGATGTGCCTGGTTCACCGTCCGCTACCTCTGCAGCCGGTTAAGCCTGTCATTCATGCGCGCCTCCGGACCACGAATTCGCCGGACTATCCCTATCCTGCTCAATCTTGGGCACCGGACTGTGCATGCTTGGGTCTAGGTCTGGAGTTCCCTTCGCACTCGATGAAGTATCGTGTGAAGGATCTGCACAACCTTATCTTGAAGGCAGCCACGACTGTCTATATCGGCACCTAGACAGTGGCGCCTTCCTTTATGCAAGGCACGGCTGTCGAAGCCTTATGTTAGACAGTAGCGGCTTCCTCGCCCCGTGTGGCCATGCAGCTTCCTCCTGCTCAGCTGTCCAGCATTCTGGTCAAAGACTCCGTCGGAACAGCAAGCACCCTATCGATGATATATTCACCCGTCCTGCCGAAGCTTCTCAGCGGACGGCACCTTTAAGAGGCTTGCCAGGATGATAAGGATGGGAAGCATCCTGGCTCAACGATGCGCAATGGAAGATACAAAATTGATCGGAGCTTTTCCAACGCCTTCCCGGGATCAGGAGTGGTAAGCCATTCGCATCGACTCAGCGTCTGTTACAAATTCGAAGGGATATCAAATCGACTCCGCGAGGCTTGAGGGAAGGATGCCAACATCGTTCAGCGATAGGAGGCAGCAGGCTGCATGTCTTGGATCGCCGACGTTTTCGAAGGCCCAGACGGCTTATTCTCCTACTTCCAAGTAGACCACAATCGTGATGAGATCCCCTCCTCGAGCACTGACGAACATCTCTTCTGCTCGTGTCTCTTGTTCCTACGGCCCGTTGTTCGAATGATGATTTCAACATCAATTGACGCGCCACTACCGGCCTCCGTATCGTTGTTACACAAACTGAGGGGCAGTGCGCAAAATCCAATTGGCAACGTCCAAAAGTGCTTCGGCAACATCATCAACAACATCAACAACCGCTTCAGCAGCAGCACCCACCTCGCCGGAGTCGGACAATCGCATCGCCTCTGTCGATCATCTGTTTTCGCGCTCTCCCGACCTGACTCCCGCAGTTCAGCACGTATCGACGCCAGCACATCCGAGCAAAACAAGAGCAAGGAAGAGAAGTCTTGGATACAAAGCTGTACCGTCTGAGGCAATTGAATTTGCGCTGTAGCTCATACGCCGAGTCATGTTCACCACCAAGGAAGGCCATTATCGCGCACCTTTGGAGCATGCGACTTCGCTTTGCGCCAACATCGTCCAAGTCCCGTCGGATTCTCCAGCCACAAACAACAGCTGCTGCTATCGACATAGCATACACGATCTTCAATGCCTGGCATGTCGCCATGTCCCATCCTTCAGCTTCCGATCAAGCTCAGTCTCGACCTCAGCACCAGTCGCCAGAACAGCCTGGTTTGCAGCACAAGAAACCGGATACGCCTTCAAATTCCATATCGACTCCGGCCTCGGCCGTCAGCTCCAGAGCACGGATTGCAGCACCGAAACAGCACCGACGCAGCATCGACGCAGCACTGTGGTGGTATCGATCAGGGAGTCCAGGCCCGCTGCAGCTCCGTCTCGGAGAGTTTGGATCTCTGGAACAACAGTACCGCGCTGGCCGAGGGGGTTCGGCAATTGGAGAGCAGATGAAGGCGCTGGGCTTCGGGAGAAAGGAGGGCTGGCCGAGTAAGCGGGGAGATCGCGAGTGCGGTCTGGAGGTCAGTGGATGCATCAGAGGCTGCCAGATACCAAGGTCACAGCGCGAGTGATGTCTGCATGTCAGCTCCGAGCCACAGCAAGACATTGAAGCTCATCCAGCACTGAAAGCTCGGGAAATCATGATCATTGTCGGTCGACGTGTCTGCTTCACCAAGATCGGGACTCGTTGTACGTCCGGGCACACCCTCATTCAAGCGCTCACTGCTACTGCTGCTCTCAACAACGTTTGCATTGGGTCTGATAGTTGCGAGATCCTCGCAAAAGGCCTTTTCTTTGGAGAGCCCGGATCAGCGACCGTCAGGGAGACCTTTGTCCGTCGGTGAGACTCTTCACGCATGCTGCTGTGCTCTCTGTCGCCGCTACCGTGCCTCATTCTTTAACACGATCACCGGGAAGTCCACTTTGGCAAGAAGGCCACTCCATCAGGCACCGTACTCGCACCACCGGGAATCGTGGGGCTCTCCGGCCTCCTCATCACCCGCCCTCTCCTGATCGCCCGCCCTCAATGACCAAGTCTTGCTGATCAGGCTCACAATTGCGGCTCACAGGCTAATCGCCGCCGGCATCCCACGCTGCTCCCTGGAGAAGCTGCGTGCTTCCCTCATCTGTTGGCCTCCGCCTCCTGCGCACGCTGATTGCCCACAAAGGCCTTACAATTGTTCGCCCACGACTCCCGGACTTCTCACTCTCGCGGTCGGTTCGAAAAAAGCTCGCACCCGCAGCATCACCATCTACGCCCGGGACCAGCCTCCAGGTTGTGGTGAAGGAGAGGTCTTGTGCCGGTCTCGACTCTAAGTAGATGGAGCCCGTCATCACAATGAAGAGCGCAACGCTCGGAATGCCACTCAGGCTTGCGGCGTGGAAGGCTGACGTGCCTCTGCCGACTGGAACGCCGCGAACTATGCCTTGATCGTAGCGACTTGGACTTATTCGATGCTAGAGGCCTGTCCTCTCATCCACGACCGCCTCACTGCCGTCTCAGCCACCACTATTCCCTGCCCGTCCCTGCATGGAGCTGATTATGTCCTCAGCGCGCCTTACAGAACCAGTTCCAGAATGGACACACCCAAGATGGGATACATGCATCGACTACCTTACTCCAGCGAGCCGCCAGACAAGACGTTCCCTCTCTGATCAATACACGAGTGCCGCTCAGCTCACCGAGGAAGCCATCGACAAGCAAGTAGCCGCTCAAACCGCCCAGGCTGTGCTCACTCTTCACCAGCGGCTCATGCTGCTTCCCTCCTCTGCAACACGCACGTTGCCATCGCCATGATGGTTCCTGCCACTGTCGACTGTGCTGCCGGCGCCTGGATGTCAGGCTTCGCTAGATCGGGAGCCTGACGTTGGCGCTTCCTGTCTTGACGGCAGACGTTAGGACTCGGCGCGCAGTTGAGCGAAGAGCAGTCCAGGCCGAAGCCAGCAGCGATCGAGGCACAACACCCGCCACCCCCACACCGACCGAATCGAGCACCATCCCTCCATACCCACTACAACTCCCTTGACCAAACCTCCCATCCTCGCCCCTCCCACGGCCGTAAATTCGTCTCGGACCACCTTAACCGCATCAAAACCTCAACCCTATCCAACTCCAGAGAAGCATGGCACTATCAGCGGATGAGATACGCCGCCGACAAGTCTCCCGGGTGCATGCCTCGACAGTCGAAACATGCCGCTGTCTTGCGCTGCTGCGGATGTCCTGCCGAACAACGGTGTCAAGTATGTCCATCGGTCGCTGCCTCCCAACACAGTCGAGCTCGGCAACCGTCCATTCGTCTCCACCTCGTGCTCAAACTCTTGCATATTCTCATCATTGCCGTGCTGGAAAAGCTCGGTGCCCCGGAGAGAAGGTGACTGGACTTGCCGGCGCCGTCAGCTTCGTCACGATCTTGACCATCGTCGACTCCGTGGACTTTGGAGCTAAGAGTATGACCTTCGATCAGGCGGAGTAGCTTCTCCGAGTGTCTCCGCCTCAAGTCGAGGCTTGAGCCTATACAAGTCAGCCCTTACACTGCACAGTTGATCCTTGATAACTCCATCGATATTGACAGCTGTCTGGACGAGCTGGTCCCTACAGTGTCGACCGCTTTCGTCCAGCCGTCTACTCGACCATTGCCGCCAGTACGTTTCGCTCACTTTTCCTCCCATTCAAGCAGACCGCTCGATGCACGACAGCCATTCTCTTTAGCAGAGCCATTACCTCCTCCCACTGCCATACCTCTGCCATACTTTCCCCTCGTTCTCCCTGCCATATCTTCTCATTCCTTCTCTACTACCCTGCTGTCCTCTTGATCTCCGAGAGTGCATTTCCTCGCTTGCTGACATCCGACTCCTTGCTTTCCTACTACCCTCTCATCCTCTTGTCCTGCTCTTCCTTGTATTGGCTCTCCTCTGCCTAAAATACGTAGCACCTTACTAATCTTTACAGTTTCCTGGCACGGACCCCTCACCATCACGGAATCCCGCCAGATCAACCTCCTGCGATCCCGACCTTGCTAGCATTCGATCTCGACAATCTTCTACGCCAAACGCCCACTGCCCGTTCCCGACTGCCAAGCGCCCGCAGGACAGCCCACCTACCTCACCGCTGCAACATACCCACCTGAACACTACAATCTACCTGACTGTCCTTTCCCTTTCTGGTCAAGACTGTCGACGCCAACGATGCCATTTCCGCACTCAATCCTGGGTGTCGTCGTCGAGGCATGAATCGCAGCGCATGAACACAGCAGTGTACGACCCTACTCGCATGCCGGAAATATCCCCAGTGACAGCGCCGCCCCGGTTCCTGCGTCTTGAAGGTACACGCCCTCGACACGCACATCGCTGATGCACATCCACCATGTTCCCGCCAGCCGCCTCACTGTCTATCACGTCGTCGACCCGACTGACTGGCAGTTCTCCCCCATATGGTCCACTCCGCTGTCGACGAACATTCTGTATGGACGCATGCCCACCCTCATTGTTGAAATTGAATGATTGATGAAGTGATTGATTGAAGAACTAACCATCAACAAGAGACAGATATCCTGATATACACCATTTGGAGCTAGCCAGCCATTGCCAGCCACCGATACTTCAACACTCATCACCTCCAGCCGTGCCACCTTCTCGTCCGTTCTCCAGCTGTGAGGAGAACGCCCACCGCCCCGACGCCCTTAATTTTGCCGCCACACCACCTTCCACGCCGCTACAAAAGCCGCCATGGCGCAGTCCATCTCCGTTGCACAGATTATCAAAGCGATTGAGAACGAAGAAACCGACGCCATCCCAACCCTCGAGGTTCTCGCCGGCGACCAGTCTGCGAGGGTGCATGTCGGCGCGATACTAACCATGAACGTTGGCAAAGGTAAACTGACGAGCAGGAGGCAAAGGTCTACATGTTTCGTATGAGGCCGGGTCGGCAGCAAAACGCGAGAAGCGCAAATTTCTTGGGCTTTGGCAAACGCAATGACTTGGGTCAGTCTGCATCTGGCTTTCCAATCGATCTTCGTGACGCCTGCTGGGATGGAGTTGTACACACGCAACAAGTTGATTCTGACAGTCGTCCTTGCACAGGACATCCTTTTCAATTGATTTACAGTCTGGCCAAAGCGCAGCGAATCACCCATCCTGCTCGATACCGGACTCTCCGCTCCAGTCTCGCTAGCTTAGCGCACAGCCACGCCGTCTCCGCCACTGCAGACTCTACTATCGCCCGCACACGATTGCCCTCTCACCGGCCGACCTGTATC
Organism: Zymoseptoria pseudotritici STIR04_4.3.1; assembly: GCA_000223685.2. Taxonomy (NCBI): domain Eukaryota; kingdom Fungi; phylum Ascomycota; class Dothideomycetes; order Mycosphaerellales; family Mycosphaerellaceae; genus Zymoseptoria; species Zymoseptoria pseudotritici. Next base: position 5,675 of record AFIR01000698.1, read on the forward strand.
CTGATCCTCCCACCTGACAATCGGTCGTCCCGCTCTTGCTAATTCCGCCTCCAGACTCGTTACCGACCTTGCTGTGCCAACCTGCATAGTCCTCAGCTTGCCGCCTGCTGTCGTCTTATCCTCGAACGCTCTTTGCTTGCCGGATTCTTCGACTCCTGGGTCATGCCGTCATGACGAATTCCCTTCAGCGCTGCTAGCCTGCCACCGACCGTGTCCATCCTCCTGCATTCCACCATCTCGACTCTTTCGCTCGATTCTTGCTGCCTCATCTCCGACCCCATTGCCGACGTCCCGCATCATCTCCCGCCGAAATCTGCCTTGCTTTCCGCACCCGATCCCTCCAGCTGGCCTCGCCCTCAGACCCTCACCGAACATATCTATCCACCTGGTCTTATCCCGCCGTCGCCCTGATGCTACTAGCTAAACCTATATAACCAAATCAACCAATAACTTATGTACATTCGCTATTTTCAAAATTTCCCGTAATCTTTGACACCTCGAAAGTGTCGCTGTCGTCCTGGCCTCGCTGTCGGATGCTCACGCTGCCTGCTACCCTTCTGTCTGCTACTGTCTCGTCTTTGATCTTTGCATCTTTCATCACGGCCACGCGGAACGGGGAACTTGTGCATGATTCAGAGCAAACGCAAGACTTGTGACCACAACTTCGATGGCGCTCCGTCTCGTCGACATGCAAACTGGACCCGCCTAAGCTAGGAGTCGGAGTCAGCTGAAACGTACAGTAGTGTTGCCGCAACGATCACTCTGACCTTTAGTCTTTGCATTCTTCTGCTCAACACTTGCAGCCCGCCGCAGCATGGCATCCGTCCTGGCTATGGCATCCATTCCCACGCTGCCATCGTCGGTCCCGCGCGCCCATCTTCTTGCTTTCTGAGGCGTCCAACACCGCCCGGAGCCGCTGGTTGCTCGCTTGGACTGCTTTTATCACGCCTTCGTCCGTTTTGTTTAGCTCGGAGAGAATGCGCTTCGCGACAGAAGGATTGCCCTTCACATCGTCTTCGTTCTTTTCCACAAGCTCGCCCACGTTGGACATCGTTAGTCCAGCGAGAGTCTGCTCGGACATTTCCTTCTTCGATCCTGGTGAGGGCTTTTACGTAGTCATAACAGAGGCCCGGGGTCTCTTCGTACGGCGAGTCCTCCGCGACGATGGCGCGGGCGACACGCAATGGTTGGTGATGCGAACACACCTGTTTGCCGCATTGGCGCGTCCGTCGCGTCGTTCGAAGGAGGACTTCCGCCTATGGACTTGAAGGTCGCGTCGATTCTTCAAACTGAGAGGCCTTCGTCCTGGGCAATTATCGGACTGCCCTCGTTCTAAGCACGCAGCTTCCTCTAGAGACTCGGTAACAACATGTTAAGGTGGTCTGTTGTCTCTTTCGCGGATGGTTCGTAGTTACTTCTCATTCGTCTGGTCCCACCCGTCCCGCATATATGCTTCACCGCTCACGACATCAACTTATTTTCGCCCCAACGCCAAACGCTTAAATAGCAGCATACCACGCTCGAGTGCGATCTGGAGATGCCATCCCGCCACATCCTATGCCTCACCGCCCCTCCGTGTTGTCTATATCTTCGGGTTTGATGTTGTAGGAAAGGACATACACTAGCGGCGGTTCTGACCGGGCCAATAGCATGATTCTGGTACGGCGTTTGCAAGACACAGCAAGGGGACAAACGGCAGGTTGTGAGGCCGCTTTACGTTGGATTTCGAGAGGAGAAACGCCAACAGCTCATATATTAGCTCCTTTTGCCCGAGTGTCGTACGTCGGAGGAAGTGATCCTCGAAAGACAGGGCGTTTGAAAGGTACTGCTGCTTTGGTACTGCTGCTTTTTTACTGCTACTGGGATTGCTTTTGCGTCCGGTTTCGAAATCTTTGAAGGCAATTTGCTCGACAACGGGAGGGACATAGAAGCTTATCTCGAAGCTAAAGACACTATCTACCGTCTTCTACAGTTTGCCTACTTGTTAGCTCGTTTCCATGGTGTTCGGCATCGCCGTCTTTTAATCGCTCTCCCTGCTTTAGGCGCTAGATACTAGACTACGTCCCCGTTGTCGCTCGGTCTTAAAAACTTTAATCGCAAATTTCTCCTCGAGTATAGATCGCAGCAGGCTTATATTAAAGCCGCAGCATGCTAGAGTAGTGTTCCATTGTTGAAAATAAGCTAAATTCCGGAAGGCGTCGGGCGTTGGTGCTGTTTTCGGACTAGTGGATTTTTGGACCGGCGTTGGTCGACGATCCTTTCCCGATTAAGACTAGCGCGGAATCGTACCGGCGTTAATTAAAGATTCCAGGCGCTTTTACCCGATTCGGACTAGCAGTTACCCAATTGGGACTAGTCCCTGTCTAGCTCGTCTTAATCGGGACTAGCTCAAAATCGTACCGGCATTGGTCGAAAATGTTGAAAATAAGCTAAATTCCGGAAGGCGTTGGGTATTGGTGCTGTTTTCGGACTAGTGGATTTTTGGACCGGCGTTGGTCGATGATCTTTAACCCGATTGGGACTAGCGCGGAATCGTACCGGCGTTGGTCAAAGATCCCAGGCGCACTTTACCCGACTCGGACTAGCGGTTACCCGATTAGGACTAGCCCCTGTCTAGCCCCTTTCCAATCGGGACTAGCTTAAAATCGTACCGGCGTTGGTCGAAATGTAGAATCGATAGCAAGCAATCGAACGATTTCTACCTCTTTTACCCCCTTGGCTATTTCTTCCACTTTTTTACAGAAAATTCTGGAAACTCTTCTTCTTCGATCTGTTTCTTTATCTCTCTACTAGCTTCGACAACTACGTTATCGATTACGCGTCCTACGAGCAAGCAATTGAACGATTTCTACCTCTTTCACCCCCTTAGCTATTTCTTCCATTTTTTCACATCTATAGACTGCACGACTTTCTTGCTGCATATCCATAGTTTGATTTGCTCTTCTGCCTCGAGTTTGAAAACTTAAAACTCTATTTGCGGAAGAGTTACTGCATCTGCCGGGATACAATCTTGTGGGCATCTTCGACAGGACAATTCCGAGCCTCTGTACACTTTGTGAAGCCGAGAAACACTGCGTTGTCTGAGGTAAGAGCAGGTCGTACGTCCGAAACCCTCTAAAGGAAGAGGTGAGGTTGCCGTATTAAGGTTCAACCCTTCCAAAACTCAAAAAAGAACGTTGCCCCAAGCGACCCATCTTTCCGTTGTCTAGTCCCTACCGAACAAGGAAAGCCGCAAGCCCGGAAGACTACCTTTGGAACGTCTAGACATCTGATCTGGTCCTTTGTGTTCTTCCTTTTCTTCTTAATCTGTCCGCCGCTCCGGCTATAGGAATGCCTCGCCTAGAACAAGTCGGACGTAAGGCTTTAAGCTCGGTTTTGGAAATTTTAAACACAGTTTTAGAAAGGCACAGACGACTATTAAGCCCGAGACCTCTACCCGTACGTAGGTACACCTAGGTCTTGCTTCTAAGGCAGCTAAAGGGCCGGATAGGTCCGGTAAATGCTCGGTTTCGAAAACTTCAAATGTAATTCTGGCGATAAATACTGGACCTGGTGCCTTGCTGTATGCTTTCATGGCTCTAGACAATATCTTCCTACTTCTAGCATGCGCATAGTCGTATACAAGGCCTGTGTCGATCGATCTAGCTACAAGTACCCTAAAAAGCTCGGTTTTCGAAACTTTAAGTACCGTTTTAGCGACAACTACACGAGCAATGCCGTTTGCGCTTTTGTTTATATATAAGCACGTCAGACTCCAGTTTCCAGCGTGATTGCAGCCCGAGAGAGGGTGGGTGCTGCTATAATGTAGCAAAAGCTCGGTTTTCGAAACTTTAAACACGTCCCTTGCATCGACCACTTGGCCAAATACTCCTCCTGGATTTTTTGCTACCTTAGCACTACTTCCTCTTGCTTTAGGCCTAGTGGTAGCTAAAAAAGGGAGATGGTTTTTGCCTTGGTGTGTAGTGTACGGCGGAGGAGGTCTCGGCTTCGGGTTACGTGCAGCATCTTAATCCTAGAATGACCCCCAGCACGCGACAACACTGTATTTTCAGTCCGGCCCCGTCTCGTGTAGGATATTCAGACCCCGCCGATGCTGCCTGCCACCTCACCGAGCTCTGTGGTGGTCGGCAGTGTGTACTTCTTGGGCAAATCCTGTGTCCCTGCGGATTTGGGTAATAGCTTGGATGTGGGCCTCACACATTAACCACACTATATTCTCAGCTCGATTACGTTTGGCACTGCCTCTTCCGACCCTCACCTTGCCACCTGTCAAATCACCGAGCTTCGTGGTGGTCGGCAGTGTGCACTTCTTGGGCGTGTCTTTCGTCTCCGCGAATTTGGGTAACGAGCTGGATTCGGATCTCACACACCAACGACACTATATTTTTAGCTCGGCGCCATCTCGCATAGACTGTCTAGACCCCAAAGATGCTGTTGGTCATGTCGCCGAGCTTGGTGGTGGTCGGCAGTGTCTACTTCTTGGACATGTCTCGACTCCCTGCGAATTTGGGTGAAGACATAGATTCCAGTGCCAGAGTCCAACAACACCAGGGTTTGAGTCGGAGCTGGGCGCGATCGTGACGAGACCACCATGCGAGCACGATACAGACCTTACCGAGTACAATATCTGGTGTTGTGGTTGCTGCCGAGTCTCTTCAAGATTTTGGTGGCGAGTCTTGGCAAGCTTTAAGTGGGAGGACAGAACGGACTCGGTCAAGACAAGGCCACCACATTTTTGATCCGGTCTCACGATAAGTCTGTAGTGCTTGTCGAGACCTCTTGAATGCACTTTGGAGCGAGCAAAACATGTGTGTGGTTGGGTTACAATGTGCAAGTCGGGCGCTGGGCGGGATTTGGGTGGAGAATCCGACGACAGCGACAGTGCAACAACGTGCAGTCAGATCAGCTCGGTGGAGGTCGAGTTCGACTTGCACATCACGTCCGAGGTATTCCCGATGTCCGCCGTGTGTGAATTTGAAGTGGTTGTGGAGGCCGAGCGTGGTTGGCTTTTGGTGGGAGACTACACCAAGCTTAACCAGAGCTAGACAGACGCAAACTCCTAGCTCTGTCTCGCGAATTTTGACTCGCTGCCGGTCCTGGTCCCTCGTGTATGCCCAGGACATGCGATTCCAGCTGCCAGCGATCTAATATTCGGAAGTCGTCGTGTATACTACGTGTGTATAGCTATTTTGTCCGGCTTTATCCTGCTAAGCCCAGGCTCAGGTGCAGGGTAATACTCGCTAGCTAAAACGCAATCAAATTTTGCCTCGGCTGCTAGCTATGCGTCCTAAGATCGTCCTTCCTAGGCATTTAGAACCTTTACCGACCTAAAAATGTTGCGTGCTTATGCAGATATCTAGGCGTTCAATTTTAGTAAGGCGTCTAGGCCGGCTTCGCTTAGAACAGCGGACACACTCGTTAAGGGAAATGCGCCCCGATTTTTAGTTCGGCCGCTAGCCTATCTTTCTTAGCATGCCCGGTTTAGTTAAATACAGCAGACACCGAATCGAAAACAAGGCGTAGTTATAGGCGCCGAGTGTACTCTAGTTTTAGTAGAGCTGCTTAGGCTAGCTTTAGTATTAGAGCTAGATAGCACTCGGTTATACTACATATTTACATTTTTAGTTCGGCCGCTAGCCTATCTTTCCTAGCGTGCCTGTTTTAGTTAAATATAGCAGACACCTAATCGAAAACAAGGTGTAGTCTAAGGCGCCGAGTGTACTCTGCTTTAAAGGAGATAGAAGACTAGTACTTTACCTAAACGCAATGCATACTCCGACAATATCCGATTTAAATAAAAGAAGTACAGAAAGGTAGGGCAACTTTACCTCTTTAAACACTACTAATATAGCGACATCGACCGAAGAAGACGGACAAAGTAAAAGCAGTAAATTTTACTTCCTTAAATAGAGTAACGTTCCGACAAGACCTAAGCAAGGCATAGAAAGCAGAGGCAACGCAAACACAGCGACATAGCGAAGAACGGCATAAGGAAAGGCAATAAACTTTACTTCCTTAAACAGAGCTAATACAGCGATATCGACTAAATAACGCAACGAGAAGATAACTAGACTTTACCTGTTTAAACGAGAGCAACATACATACATTAATCTAGATACTAGCGACAACATAGATTAGTATAATAGGAGCTTAATAACATTCGCTTAGCGCGGCGACGATCCCTAAGGCAGAAGGTTAAGATAATAATACTTCTAGACAAACGCGACCGGAAACTAAACGCCGCAAGGAGCTTCGAGAATATTAGAAGTAAGATAGCTATTAACAGCAAGATTGTCTTTAGCTTAGGTTAAGAATAGAAGGAAGACATTATAGGATACTAAACTTAGTATAGTAGATAATATAGAGGATTAGCTTAGATTGCGGGCAAAGAGTAGCTAAACACTATCGAGAACATAGAGTTAAATAGAAGGACAGGAGTTTAGTTATATAGTATTAGCATTATAGATTGCCGCAAAGCGGCAGCGCAATAATAACAAGCATACTACTGCGCAGAGCAGAGAATGTAATAGAATACTTAGACTAGTAGCGGCTTAAGAAGCAAGAGATGCAGAGGCTTAGAAGTGCAAGCTTGCAGATAATAGTATTCGAGTAACGCGCTAATAAGCTAATACGTGCACGACTAGAGACACTAGATCGCTACTTATACTAACAATTAGTGCTTGCACAGACGCTGCTTCGCCTTAGCTATCCCTCTAGATAGGTTAAATAGGACGGAGTAATTAATAGCTTATTTATTTAGAGGCATATAGTAAAGGATTTAGTTTACTAAAGCGACCGGATGTGCTATTAGTACTATAGTTAGTTAGTAGAGGTCGGTAACTAAAGACTTTAAGGTCGGTAGGTTAATAGATAGAGGCATAGTACGTAGTCGATAAACCTAGTCTTTTCTAGTTAGTATACTATATTAGCTAGCCTTATACTATCTACTTTATTCTAGCTTATTTACTCTCTATAGGCTAACTATTATATAGAATACCTTAGTATAATAGGCCTTTCTAATAAGAATAAGAATCCTTAGTACTTATATAGCCTAGGGAAACTATAGGAGGCCTATTATATTAAGGTACTACCTTAAGATAATTTAAGTTCTTAATATAAAAATAAATTATTTAAATATAGACATAATAGCCTAAAACAACAGGCCTTTCTACTTAGATCTAGAGTACTTAGTATCTATATAGTCTAAGAGTCCTTAGTATTATATAGTCTAGGAAATATAAGGAAGGCCTATTATATTAAGATATTACCTTAAAAGTAATTAAAGTT
>AFIR01000697.1:0-79594 GCA_000223685.2 Zymoseptoria pseudotritici STIR04_4.3.1
TTAGTATATAGGGAGGTAATAAAACTAAATTTTCCGGAATAGGGTAGAATTTTGCAACAAATTTAATAGTTATACCGGTTTAAGTGCTATATTAGAACTTGTATCTAGAGAGATATCTATATACTTTTTTAATATAGGCCTAAATGCGTATATATTAGCAGGAAAAGAATTAGCCTTATATCTCTCTAGATACAATAACTATTGCAGTTTCTAGTTATAGAGAAGCTATTATATTAGAGTAGCAAGAAGAAGCTTAAGCTTTTTTATATCCTTTAAGGTAAGTAGAAACTTTATAACACTATAACATTATTAAACCTTAATACATTAACACAAATTAGACTACTACAGAAAGCGCTAAACTATATCTTTTGTATAAAATAAGAATAAACAAAATCGATACGTAATATTCTATATTATAGACCTATAAAGTTAATATTAACATTCGAGAATCTAAGCTTAGCGAGGATTTATAAGCTAAAGTCGCTAGACCGAGTTCTCTCCTTCTAATAATACTAATAATACTAGTAATAATGCTACTATCTATATTATTACTTATCTCTATTAACTTCGATCTATTAGTAAGACTAGGGAAGAGGAAACTTGCTATATATAAGTACTATAGCTACCGAGAAACTTACTTTAAGATTAGGCAGGAGAAGTACTATAAGGAGTGTCCTATTTGCACTACTAAACTAGTATTTACGCAGGCTACTACTACCGGTTAGGCTACGATTCCCTTCTCTAAATTACTAGTAGATCTAGTAATAGGCATAACATTCGATTAGTTAGTAGCGTATATAGTCTATAAGGCTAACCTTCTATTTACCTTCTTCGAGTATCTAGCTATTATCGAGTTCCTTAATACCCTCCGACCGAACTACTACCCTCCGTACAAGAAGCAGATCCGTACTATTCTGCTTAACAAAGCCTATACTACTATTACCGATAGAGTAAGAAGGAGCATTGCGGTTAGTAATAGCGTAGATATATAGGTAGACAGCAGCACGAATAGTAATAAGGACAGCGTTATAATAGTATTATACGTAGACTTAACAGGTTGCTATACTATTAGCACGTATGCTATAAAGGATACTAACGAGAGCGCAGAGGCTAAGTTTATATAGCTAAAGGACTTCCTTAAAGACCTATGCGGCGGCAGCCTTTATAAGATTAGCTCTATTGCATTTAACACCTATAATACGCAGTTAGCTATCTTCGATATAATTAAGAGTAACCTAGAGATGTCTTATATTCTCTATATGCTGTGTAATGCGTATAGTATTAACCTCCTTATCCGCGATATCTTTAAGCTGCTAATCTTTAAGATAGTATATAACCTCTTATAGATAATCGCGACCGGTTTCTTATATAAGAAATAAGAGTACTACTTCGAAGACACTAGCTAGCGCTATCTATAAAGACATAGACTATTATACTAGCAGGTAACACTCGATAGGTATTAGTCTACAACCTCTTTATATTATTAAAGCGCTTAATAGCAGTACTAATAGCTCTAGTCGAGGATCCTAAGTACATACTAAAGAATAAGATTAAAAACGCTATTAACGACCGTACCTACTAGACTAACATAAGCAAGGTTATAGATATCCTTAAGCCGCTTTACGGCTTAGTCGTAGACGCGCAACTAGACGGCGCTATAATATAGAAGGTAGTACTATAATAGCTTAAGATGCAGGCTAAACTTATAAGCTAGAGAAAGACGATAATTAACGCGCCTATGCAGGCTATTATCGAGGGCGACACGAATATTTAGCTGTTACGCAAGAGCAAGGCGACTATTACTAGTATCGAAGAGCGGCAATCTCGTTAGCTTATAGATAACTATTAGGCTACTTACTAGCTCGAACTATAGTATATAAAGGTAAAGAAGAAGAATAAGGAAGAGGGCAAATTAATATATATGCTTAGAGCGATTAGAGCCTCTATCGGCAATAAGGACGACTAGTTAACTATCGAGACGCAGCTATACTCCTTCTTCCGCAAGGACGGTATTTTTAACGCTGCCGACCGCTACTAGTTACTCGATATACTTAGCTTCTAGACTAATTGTTTATTTGCAGCGCTATTACTTACTAGATATACTATACGCCTTACGAGCATACGCGCTAACACTACTACCGCCGAGCGTACCTTTAGCGCCCTCCGACTTCTTTATACGCGCCTTCGTAATCGACTTATACTAGCGCAGCTCGACCGACTCCTTACTATCTACTTTAACAGCTGCGTATAGCGCTAATATAACCGCCGCCTTAATAGCCTTACCGACGACCGCAAGAGAAAGAGAGAGTAAGACAATAAGCTAAGGGCATATATAATAAAGGAGTAAGAGTAGGACTATAATAAAATACTTAAGACTTATACTAAGCTAGTTAACTTCCTTAACGACTTAGATAAGCTGCGCGATCCTATAGTATAACGGAACATTTAGCAGACGCTTAAGGACTTCTTTAAGTTTAGCACGCATAATAAGGTGCAATAGTAGGTAATACGTAAGACGGCTACTAGTAAGGACTATAAGGAATAAGCTAGAATATTAGTAAATAGATAAGGGCTAGATTTCGAACAAAGATAGTTCTTAGAATAACTGCGGATATCTGTTACTTGTACAAACGACTCGCACGGTTTTTAAAGAATTAATTAAGAGTATAAAACCGTTAGCTAATTAGAGGCTAGGAAACTCCTTTAGTTTTTTCCCCGCACTTAGCTCCTTCCTAATTAAGGCAGTCTAGCCGCATTAGGTAATAACTAAGCACACATAAAATATCCAGCATCGATAGACACATACCACTTTTCAAAAATCGATATAACACACGATATTACACACACACAGAAGTCGATCCCTGCATGATGCCAGTACGGAAAAGAAGCAAGATCAACAGGGACGACTCCATCTTGTGATCCAACCTGCCTAGCGCCTTTTACCCCTCCCCGGAGAGCACTTCACTTGTTTGAGTTTTGCTGAGCCTTCCGGAAGTTCCGCCTTGTCGCCTCCGCAGGCGGGTTGGTTGAGAGTACATGTGTGGTCGCAAGGAAAGAGAAGTTGGATGCTCATGCGTAAGGCGATGTAGAGTGACGATCAACAAGATCTCCCTCTGCCCGAGCAGCACAAATCGAGGTGTGAAGATCACGACTCAAGCAGACCCCAAAACAACCGAATCGATCGACGTGCGTTCGCACGAACGCAGATCAGCTCACCTGCAGTAGTTTGTCTTGGAAGGCAAGGTCTAGACCACCTCGCTTAATGATTCAACGAGATGCTCGTCAATGTGGCATCAGTGGTACAGAAAATCCTTCGCGACCAAACAACCACGTCAAGGAAGGGCTTGGGTTTGTGCGGAGAGGACAGGATTTCCTGACATATTGGAAGCTTTGGGCCTGCCGTCTGCTCCCCGCACGAAGATTGGCGACATGTATATTCAGATTGTCCGTGCCGATTGTCGGAAAAGGCCAAAGGGTGGTAGAAGACCGGCGCGGAGATGTAGATGTACAGGCGGAGTTTTCAATACTGTTGGGTAAGATCGGAGAAACGGGCGGCATATGGATGATGTGGTGGAGATGTTGGAGAAGGCCTGCAGCGTGATGAGAGGCAATGATCGATCACACGAAGGGGTGGTCCGTGCACACTCTCTTGCACGACGGGACGGCATGAGTGCAACAGTTGCGCAACCTTGTGATCGTCGGCACTTTCTCTGGCAAATGATGCTTCGAGGCGAGTCTCAATCAGTGAATGAACATATCCCGACCGTCCTGTATAGCTGGCAGTGTTGACCTTGCTCCATAAAGGCTGGCGCTGGCTTGAGCTTCCAAAGCGACGGCTGACGACCACGGCATCCGGTCCCTTCTTGTCACTTCGTGATCAAGCCGTGAAGCTCGGCGGTGGACAACCACATCTGGAACGTCTCGCCGGAGTCTTCTTGACGGGGTTTGGAACCTCCACGTTGAGTTCAGGGGTCAGCCACCGCGAGGAACTGCTACGGCGTGGAACCTGACGTCGGAAACTTCTCGTCGGCGGCGATGGCTTGCGTGAGTTTCAGTGATTCAGATCGGACGTTGCGATGGAGCAGGAGGCGTACGCAAGTTCGTCTGCTGGGGCGTGGCTTGATCATGGACGGTACCTGTGATATGACCATTCACCATCTCCTCGAATCTGGACCCGAAGAGGATCCATCTCAACGTGGTTAACATAACCGACTGAGAAGGGCGAGATCGGCTATCGATCACTCGACGCTGTGCTCCCGAGGTGAGTCGACCACAACACACAGTCCACGAGCGTGGACGGTCCAGATACTGACGATGGGGCCGCCGCGTACCCAATGAGATGCCGCAGACCAGTTGTAGAACGCGCGATCAGCAAGCTCAAGAGAGTGATCCACCCTCGACGGCAACCCTGGCTATTCGGGCCCGCATATGTTGCCGATTGATGACCTTGCTGGGCTCGTCTCTGTCGATTAGCAGTCGGGCAGACGATCAATGGTCTGGAGCATTCGTGGACTTGCTCGAGGAAGGAACGCCATGTCTTGCTTCTGCCGCGCGGCATGGAGGTTGGACACATGACAGAGGGAGGTACAGCCGATCGTCGTGTTATGCAGTATTTCCTGTCCAGGTTACTCAGGCAGTTGCATGTGCGCAGATGTGAGACCTCTGAACAAGGGTTTGCCGGTCTTTGCGAAACGTCCGAAGGCCTCGCTTGGGTCGTCGCCACTGTCCAGTGAGTGTAAGCCGCCCGTATGTCGGCCGTCCCGACATGGCTCATTGCTAGTCGAGGATGAGGAACGAATGGAGAGTATTTGGCACTCCAACAACACTGGACCAATCGTAATTGGAAATTCTCGCTTGCGTTCTTGAAGACCACGACTTGAAGGCAGATCAGTCGTCGGCGACTCCGCATTTGCTCCAGGAAATGGGGGAATGTGGTACAGGCGGGATGGCAAGACGGAAAAGGAAGTATTCCCGTCCAGATTTTGGGAAGGCAAAGATCGTCAGCACTAAAACATGGACCAACCTGTTTGGACTGCGATGGCTTATTCGTTTCGTTCGTGTGTGCTTTCTCCAGCGTCGGGATTCCGAAGCACAATTGGCAGGTTTGTTGAGTTCCGTGTGCTATTGCAATAATTGAGTGCGCCCTGTCGGCCTTGATGTTCCGCAGCCAGACGGCTTTAGTCGCCGTGCAAGTAGTATCGATGCGAACGGTGCGTGAAATGGACAGCGCCGAGCGGACAGAGCTGCTGTCATATTGCCTCTGCAGCATCTCCTGAGGTCTCGGTAGAGCCACATTGCGCACAATCGGACTTCGCTCCTCCCCCACGACAGATCTCGGTCGAAAGCTACCCCAAAGCAAATAGCAAGGACGTGGAATTTCCGAAAGCGGCAACATGATAGTCCGTTCCCTCTGGCCGCAAGATGCTTTGAACTCTCCAGTGAGTTCAGTCGGCGATACGACACTTTCCGAATTCGCAAATTGTAGATATATCCAATGTCCAGGTTTCGGTGGCCAGGTCCGACCCTGAGATTCCAACTTGCCAAGCCGTCGGCTGTTTTTGCTAACGCTTGTTCGTTAGTTGACGCCGCTCGGGTAGCGGAAAGGAGCACAACAACCATGGTCAATGCAAGACATTCAGGAACGAGCAGTGCCAAGAGAATACTTGTGAAGATTGTGATTTGCCAGTGAGACCTGTGAGGAAGGGATCTCAGCCGTGTTTCGATTGCACGTACCATGTCGTGTCTTTCGCGGAGGGAGGGATGAACGTGTTGAAGAAGGTGACCTGCCGCCTTGTACATTCGTGCGGACGGAGCCATGACCGGTGGCGTGTTCGACGATCTCGTTGCTCATATTAAGTGAAAGCTCCTCCATGCGTCCACCCTAAGTCCCAGTGGTGGCCCCAATCGTGATTAATTTGTTGTCAGACCCGAACGAGCGTCCATCGTACCTGTTTGGAATCCATGAGCGGAAATATAATCAAGCAGCAGTGGAGACTGGGAAGTCATGACTATTGATGAAGTTTCGTTAGACCGGACGACGGTGGCCGGCGTGTTCCTTCAGCGAAGCATTTAGCCCCCACATCGTGGCGTCCATCGGACACGTGTGTCGTTGTGTTGGACGACCACTGTAAATCCCGTGTTTCGTGCACTTTGTCAGTGAAAATACGCTTAGCAAAAAGGGTGATGAGGGCTCGCAGTGGCGTTGAGCAGTTTGACACACCATTGATGGTGATGCTGCAGTCGCTGCAACTATTCCCCAACACTGCGTCTCAAGTGAATCGCAGCACTGTCTTGCCAAATCCTTGGCAGAAATAGATATTGCTTCTGCGCAAAGAGGGATGTGCAAAGGTGTTCTTACGGCTACCAGCGTATTCCTGAAGACGCAATTGCGCCTGTCATCACCGCTCACAAACGCCACAGCCTTTGAGATTTGCTTTTGCTAAAACGTGGAGAAGCGTGTGCGAATCCATATGGGGCTTGCTGTAAGCGGGCTTATCAGGCGTCCTAACTCGCCGCGTATGGTCGTCTTTCCGGCTCTTAGTAACTTGCCGAGTGATGAACGATGAATAGTTTTTCCTCGGTACTAGTACCACCGAGTGAATTTCGAGTCATGGTCAGAGCATAATTGCTGTGCCAGGTATGCTGAGATTGCGGCTCAGCCAGAGATGACGAGATGTCGGGCGGATTGCATTGGCTCTTTAGCGGGTGTCTTCTGTAAATTCTGGATCTTCCCACAATCGATATCGAACACTGGTTCTCGACCGTTTAAGGTGTCGTTCGCAGGCTGCTACTCATCATGGGCCATAGAGGGACCATGCCGTGGCATTCGTATTAGCGAGTGTGTGGACCTCCCTACCGAGCGCTGCGACGGAAGTAGAATCGTCGATAGGCGGAACTTTGGTGAAGCACTATTCTCTGTTGAGGTGTTCTGGCTCGAGAGTTTCGCGTGGAGCTGTGCGTAAGCTGACGGTCCGTCAGAGAACCACGGAACGGCGGCATTATTGCAAATGGTGCTGCGTGAGCTGGCAGAGAATCCAGTCGAGGTGTATGGCGGAGCGAAGAGCCTCGACGGGCCCTCTTGCCATGGCCAGATTCGCGCGATTTTGTGTGTCCTCTCGTCCTTGCGCTCTGCTTCCGTATTGTATATGGCCTCCGATCAGGTCATGCGAATGTTAGAGCCCATTCACCAAATGTCACGAGCAGGATATTGGATGCCGGTTCTCAGGGAGTTAGAGTCTGCACCAACCACGATAGCGCTGGAGCTAGAGGAGTCGAGTGAAAGTCAGTTTAGAAGCAAGAGCCACCGGCAAAGACGGGATTGCCCGCTCCCGACGTCCGGCCGATCTCGACATAGCCGACAAGGCGTCTTGGTTGGCGTCTTCAGAACCTCCAGCTACAATCCACGCTAACAAGACGAGACACGTCTTTGCAACCAATTCTCCGAGGCACTGGTAAGTTCATGCAGGTCCCTGTTGATGTTGGGGCTAGCCACTCAAATACACGATACTCGCACTCGCGGTCTCGTGGCCATGGCGTGGACGTAACCGTCTGATACTCCAGCCGCCCCCTCCGGAATCGGTGCAAGATGTATAGCGAACTCAAGATTGGCCTGGACAGTCGCCTCCAGTTGCATCAGAGCCCGGATATCTCAATGAGGCCAAGTCTCCTGCGTGCTGCTTTGCTTCAACTGGCACAATCGTGACCAGCACTCGGTTTGGTCTGAAGGGAAGACCCACAGCAGTTTCAGCAGCTTCGATATACAACCCTACGCCTGGCATGCCGTTTGTAGCGATGAAAGTTGACCCATTCTAACGATCGCGACGGTCTTCGGACCGGGTACTTGAGTTGTCCAACATGCTCGAAGTTTCATTGGTGCGGCACGATGATGGTAACTTTTGGCACTGCGGGCCAGTGTCTCAAGCCTAACCACCGATTGCCGGTCAGCCGCTTCACATGTCGGAAATGACATTGTGCGGATTGCTCCAGCTCCAGGTCCGCACCTCCTTCCCTCTTGGGGGATTGTGGCTTGACCCTCGCCAAACGTGAGACCCGCAAGCAACAGTCGGATCAGTCGAGGACCCTCAAGAGCACCTTAGGGCCAAATGCACCATGCCGACCTACCAGCGTGCAAGACATAGCCCCAGTTCTGGAGCATTACTTGAACCAAGTCTCGCCTGCGACCTCTGCTCCCCGATCATCCTGCCTTTCACACAGACTGCCTGTACTCTACGAATCGCCCCACCCGGGATCATTCCTCTGATCATACGCCTCCATCACTACGACATTGTACAACCATCATATATTCCGGGCCAACCCCACTTGTTTGTCAGTGCTTGCCAGCATGGCTCACAACGGATATCATGCTCACGGCCTACCCATGAGCCACCAAGGCACCTACTATCCCACCACTCCTCCTCGACACCCAATGTACACATACAACCACTTTGCCGGCCAGGACCTCACGCCAGCATATGAGTACGAGGGATTCACTTTCGGACAACCTGCTGTGCAGTTGTCAACTCGAGCTCTTTCAGAGCCATTTGTCTTTCAAGCAAATGGTTCACCGCAAAGTGCATCGTTTGAAGACCCACAGCCTCGACTGGAGACTCCACGGTCTCAGCATGCGGGCTCGCACAAAACTCCTGCTGTCCCGATCAGTCCAAGTCTTACCACGCCCCGCGTAAAAGCAAAGCGCACACCAACTGTAAGCCTGCGTTCGCTTCTAGCAACATCAATGTGATCAGGCATTGACATTGCGCAGGCTTGCGAAGAGTGTCGCAAAAAGAAGCAGAAGTGTGATGGTGAACAGCCTTGTCAAGCTTGCAAGGAGCAAAACATGGACTGCCAGTATCGAGAGGTCCCACCAACAAAGTTCGTCTCGCCATGCCTGAAATCGTTCGCAATCGTTTGCTGACGGCCGATCAGAAAGGACCACAGTCTAGAGAAGCTTGCGGAATTGATGGAGAACTTCAGCTACCAGCTCGTCTCGTTGAGCCGCCGAATCGACACCATGGGCATGCAACTCAAGCAGAACGAGGAGCGAATGGCGATGTTGCCTACTTCCTGCTGGCATTGCGGCTCGGGTCTCCAATGCCCCAATTGAGCAGATGACGATGTAACGAACGAACTTATCACGTCTGCTCGGGTCGCACTGAAGGCTCCGAGGGAATCATGGCGACCAGTCGAGCGTCATGTATGAGGTGGGATGAATTACGACTATCACGACAAGGCATTAGAATGGCATTGCTACAACATTAGCAGCGAGCGTCGCTGGAGGTATTTTTGGACAAATCGTCACAAAGCACGAAAGCATCTGCATGAAGGGCACGGAATTTTGAGCAATTGGTTGTTGGCTTCGCACGAATCTCAAAGACGGCCATCCCAGCAACCCTCTCATGGATTGGATCACCTCCGCTGTCAAACCAATGAAGACACTGCGATGGTCAGACCACGCTCGAATGTCTTCACGGCACTTGTCAAACGTCTACACGCCGTCTCTGCACCTCCATATTACGCATGCATGGCGTACTGCATTAATCGAGCATCGGCTATGCTTCGTGCTTCCTGAGGACGGTAATGCCCGTGCCGTGTTCAGCCACATGCCGTCGACTTTGTCTTTAGCATGGGCAGTAACACTGGAACGCCTCACGAGGTACCTTCGCATTGCGTAGACAGGGCCTGAGTTCGACGGATAAAAGGTCAATTGTTGAAAGTGCCACCGATCCAGATTGCTGGGACGATATGCGGCTAAGGCATGCCTAGGCGAACCAACCAGGCCCGCGCCGTCCCAGACTTGTCAAAGAATACGAGCAGTGATGTATGAAAGTCGCGGAAGAAGGCGAGGTTAGTTACCCGCGAGCACGCAATATGAAAGTATGGCGACACGGTCCTGTACTCGAGGCACTTTTCACCACTTCAAGATGCATGCGATCGTAACGGACTGTCTGATAAAATCGCTCTGCTGGCAAGGCGAAAGGTCTAGACCCCGGCATTACGAATGTCACACGTGGTGATTCTGCAACAACGACGTAGTTCAGTATGCTAAAGAACCTTCTCCTGCATATCCTCTTCTGCATCGCAAGTGTGATGAAGGTACCAGATTAGCTTCGCGATGGCTCAACGTCTACAACAGGGCTTGCGACTAATGACGCCGTGGGCGTTCAACGTGGTTGAACCCCCGTGGAACCCGTACGCCGCGGTCCTAGCACATGGTTGCTTCCACTGCGTCGGGCTCGTTTTCTTCTTTCTCGACCCCGTCACCCCGGAGTATGCCATGTGTATGCATTAGTTTCTCAAGCCTCCCAAGCCACGGACCGATGAGATGGATCAGGTTCAAGAATCATGTTCCGTACGGCCTCGACCGAGCCAAAGACTCCCGCTCTCTGCTTCCACAGATTTGACTGTACACCTCTTATGGGCATTGATCGAGCCTTCTGAAGTGCTGCCAAATTGCTTGACGATCCCGAAAACAAAAAAAATGCCCCGAAGTCAATCTCCAGAAATGGCTTGTCGAGCCGAGATGTCAGCTCAGTCAGCTGGCTTGTCTTGGACTGCCGACGAAGGATCACACATCAGCACGGCATCCCGATTGTGTCATCCACAATCTGTAGGCTCGGCATTGCACGGGCAGCACAGCATGGAATCGATCCGGCCGTGCTGTGGCTGGAAAATGGCGTTATGGGTGTGGTAGAGATCGGGGAAGTGCCCAAATTGGTGATCATGGCTTTTGTGATGGCTTTCGACGGCGGATCGTCAATCAATTAGGGTTCTCTCCGGAACCCACCCGAAGACCTCGCATTGTCCAATGTTGTGGTGACGCTGCGCTCAAGTACCGCGGCTCATACTTGTCAACATACAACCAAAATCTGCCGGCATCAATGCATCGGATCCTTCATCGTCATCTTGCAAGTCGTGCCGGGCAGATGTGAGATGAGGAAGTTGAATGGTATGACATACCTCGAATAGTCACGCGGCAACAGTGCACCGCCAGTCTGCGGCTACATTGGAAGTATATGCTGCGCTGTTACGCGCGAAACAAGAGCTCACCGACCTCGGATCTATTGACAACACCTGCATCACGCATCCACCGCCAGGATCTTCTTCACTGCTTCAATCTGTTCCATCACAGCGCTTCGACTTGTGCCTCCCTTGGCCGACCTCATTTCCACACTCTTTTGGTAGTCAAACACTCCGAGAACATCCTTCTCGAACCGACTGTCGACGCCCTGCAGCTGCTCGAACGTCAATGTATCCATCGGCTTGCCCTCGCTCTCTGACAAAGCCACCACTCGACCAGAAATGTGGTGTGTCTCTCTGAACGGCACGCCCTTACGTACGAGATAGTCTGCTAGGTCGGTAGCGAGCATATCTGGAGACAGTGACTTGATCATGTTCTCTGGGTTGATGGCAAGCGTAGAAAGAACTCCAGTAGCGATCTGAATGCTGTCGCCAACGGTCTTCACATGGTCGAGCATAGGTTCGACCGACTCCTGAAGGTCTTTGTTGTAAGTGGATGGAATGCCCTTGATGCTCATCATGAGTCCCACCATGTGCCCGAATGCACGCCCCGACTTTCCTCGAATCAATTCAAGTGAGTCGGGGTTCTTCTTCTGTGGCATGAGCGAAGAGCCGGTGGAGTAAGTGTCGGCAAGCTTCACAAATGCAAATTCCCCTGTTGAGTAGATGATGAGATCTTCGGCCCAACGGGAGAGATGCGTCATGAGCATAGTCCCCCATTGCATGAACTCGACCACAAAGTCACGATCACCCACGCCTGCCATTGAGTTCATGATGAGGCCGTCAAAGCCCAGTTCCTTGGCAATGGCATCTCGGTCAATGTTGAACGGATTTCCAGCGAGGGCTCCACATCCGAGTGGGCTTCGATTCACACGAGCCTTGACCTCACGCAGTCTCTCGAGGTCGGAGGCGAAGAAGGATCCGTAGAGTAGCATCCAGTGACTCCATCGAATGGGCTGAGCTCGTTGTAAATGAGTGTATCCGGGCATGACATGTTCAATTTCCTTCTCAGCCCTTGCAGCGATCACCTTGAGGAAAGCTACGAGGAAGCCCTCCAGATTGTCGAGCTGGTCGCGGAGCCACAATCGCATGTCAGTTGCGACTTGGTCATTGCGGCTGCGTCCGGTGTGCAGCTTGCCGGCGATCTCCTTGCCAATGATCTCGCCAAGCCTTCTCTCGTTGGCAGTGTGAATGTCTTCGTCGACGCCGGGCTGGATTTCGAACTTGTTGTCTTGCCATTCCTTCATGACCAGTCCGAAGCCACGCTCAATCTCAGCAAACTCATGGTCTGTGAGCAGACCGCCGTTCCTGTTGGCTCTGGCGTATGCTATGCTGCCACGGATGTCCTGCGAGTAGAAGGCGCGATCGAAGTAGATTGACTCGTTGTACTGGACCATGATTGGATCTGTCCCGCCGGTAAAGCGACCACCCCAAAGCTTGCCAGCTGCTGGAGCATCATTTGCAGAAGCCATCGTGTTTGCCGAGTGGATCTCGACAGTCGAGGAGGATTGCTGAAATGTGTAGTGCGATGGAAAGTCCTCTAGCCGTACACAATGTGTTTTGATTGAGGCATTGGAGTCATTCTCGCTGATCACCAGAAAATCGCGTCGAGCCAGGATAAGCTCTTATCGCGAGACGCTAATACGCATTGGGGGCTTGATCGACAAGGATCCTCCGACGTCACCTCCAGCTGGCCGCACAAAAGTTCCTCTATCGCCCTTCGACCTCTGCGCAGTCTGCGCCACAGGACTGGGCTGGACGTTTGCATCTGGACCGAAGGATGGCCACCAAGAACCTGTACCATCGTCGGCTCGTAGCCGAGTCGAGTGCGAAAGCCTGCTGGATTTGCTACAAGCCGACTCCGACCGTCCTGACCACTCCTGACAACGACGACTTCTTTTACATATGCCCGGGCCATCTTCTCGACTCGAAATTCGCGATCGCGAAAGACGCCGAAGATCTTGCCAAGCAGAACAAGGATGAAGAGATCGAGAAGGAGATCGAAAAGCTGAAGAAGGAGTTTCAAGACAAGATGAAGAAGAAGTTGGACCGGCGACGTGAGAAGGAGCACGAGAAGGATGGCAAGAAGACGAAGGAAGAGAAGAAAGATGATGCTGATGAGGACAAAGAGCTTGAGAAGGAGCAGGAGGAGAAATTGAAAGCACTTGAAAGCAAGAAGGAGCCCGAGAAAGCCAAGGTTGAAGGTCCTAGGATTTTTGAACTGCAGAAGCACTTCTATCAAATGCGACTGCAGCGAAAGAGGGATTTGCAGGCAGCGAAGAGGAATCAGGAGCGTCTGAGGAATCCGAATGCCTTTCCAAGTGTTCCGAAAGATCTGTGAGCGGATTTCATCCACCTAGGCGCTGGGCTGCGTGAAGGCCACTTCGAAGCAATGCGATGTTGGCGCGTGTTGGCCTCTGACCATTCTGGTGAGTGTTTGAGTTCGGAGAGATACCTCTGAAGGATTCGTCAGACTCTATTGCAAGTCAGCTGCTGAACATCGAGTTGAACAGGCATTCCTCAGGCGGGCGAAGCGCACTGGTGGACGTCCTACCCGCGAGGCCATCATCTTGCACACAGAGCAAGATTCTCCGGCTTGAATCCGCCTTCGATAAAACCATGAAGTCTCGGACGAATTCCCGGGCTCCATTCAGCTCAGGTTCAGTGTGTTCAACATTGACTGCCTCACCGAAGGACACCACTGTACGGGTATACGAGGTCGTGAAACGGTCATAATTGCGCTCAGGCCCACAAAACACGGAGTGCGGGAGCTTTGAAATTCAGGGATCGAAGTGCATGTGCGCCGGTCGGCGATGCAACACCTCCTCTGCTCCGGTCTGAGCGCACACAGCTGCCACGGAGCACCTTCGTCATGTGCGACAAAACCCGTTGACTGTTTTCGAGTCGGACTTACTCGTCAGGACTTCGAATGATAAGTCCAAGATCGTTTGATGCTGTGATGATCCGCTGGTTTACCTACATAACGACACTATGCGCAATTGGCCATCATTGTCAGGCTGCCGCTTCTCTTGTCCACACACTCTCCGAGTCCCTGCAGATTCACCACATACGCAGCGAAAGCGGGAACAATAGACTGCGTTAAGTATGTCCTGCGAAGCGGGTCACAGGAAGCATAACCACGAGCCGCATTTGTATTCTACCCAACCGAGAATGTCTCTGGTACCGTCAAAGGCCGCGTTCTCTTCGACTGGCCGAACGAAAGCTTTCCAGCCTTCTAAAAGAAACGTTCTGGTCGACTGCTTGTTGTTCACGGAGCCGCTCCGCTGTATGCTACGTACCAAAATGCGGACGAACGGGGAGGATGCCTCGGAGCTCATATCGGCAAGCTCAACGCCGCTTTACGCCGCCTTCGAAAAATGCGTTACCTACATTGGGTACATCTCCGTTCGCCGAAGCTTTCTTCGCGGCTTGCACCGCCAGTCTGTTTGCCGGATGTTCAACTTTGATTTGTGGCGTTGAGCACTCACGCCAGCGCGATCCTTGGTGTGCCGGAAGTCGCCCTTACCATCGGTACGCTTCGTCGCATGGGCACCATGTGGCCCCCACCCTGCATGGCTCATTGACCGCCACGAGGCCTTGACTCGAACGCCTCGCTGTTCCTAGTCTTCGCGGGAAGCGTCCATCCCACCGGTATTGATCTACTGCACGCCGCTGCAAATTACGCCGTCGCCCAAAGCCCCTGCAGAGCACGCAATATGGCTCATCGTCTTTAGCACGGCTCTACTTGCCTAGATCAACGGTAACCGATCGTCCAAGGCACTGCCGCGGAGGACTAGTGGACGTTCTAGAAATACGCTAGAAGGTCAAACCACCGGCAGTACCACGATGTCAAATGCGCCGGGGTCGGGGAAGAACGCTTGGGAGGTGCGTGCATTTCACACCACTGCCAGCAGTGCCGGGAATCTCTCTAGCTTTTGCGCAATGCTCGGTGAAACTTGCTTAGTCACTGATCCAAACTCCTAGTCTGCTGCCCATCAAACAAGAACTAGCTCACGCCAATTCGCTCACTTTTCGAGACACATGCCCCCCTCCGGAGTGCTGTGGACTTCAGGATTGTAATGAAACGACATGCATGAGCGTCGCATGGCTGAGACCAAGCAAGCTGAGTTGAACTGCCGTCAAGCCACCGGTTTACAAATGCCTGCCGGGGGATCCAACCTCGGGACTGAGTGTTATGCTTCGGAGAATTTCCACAAATCACAGCAAACAGCTCTGAGCGTCTCTTGCAAATCTTTCGTCATCCTTACCGGCAGACATCCTGTTCTTGAACGTCCCTGCGAAACAGATGCTTGACCACGACGATACTGAAGTCGTTGGCATCACCTACTGCGGCCATCTCGCTCTGACAATCTTACCCACCTCGCAGGAAAACAGACACGCCTTGCAGACATGCGATGTAAACTCCTGGCACTCCACAGGCAAGAATAAACGATCAGCTAAAGCGGTTGTCGGCCATTCCCGCTCGCAAATCTTGGACCGAAGTCCATCGTGGTCCAGACCATCATGTATGCCCGTACAGTTCCCCTATTGAGCAAAGCGGTGAACTCTGTTCACTGCAGAAAGAAGAAGAAACGAACGACCATCATGGACTATGACGTCCAAAAATTCCCTCGAGCACGCCGGACTCATGCAAAGCCGAATACGACAAGACCATTCGACCCAGCAGCGTAACTTTCCATTCTCGCCAACGAAATGTATAGACTTTCACGCTGTCGAGCGTAGCAACTTAGCAACACTCTCCGACTCAAAGTCTCGCAAATTGCTTGCAATGACCAATTCTCGATAGCGCAAGAGCGGTCCGGACTAAAACAAGAAACCACACAGAAACATCACGAATAAGACCCCACACCCGCGAATTCGTCACCTTTCTCTCTCGGTCGGCTCGGCACTGTTTGTGCTGATGAACGGCAGTGAGAAACCGGTAGCATGTGAAAGTCTGTCGCGCGGCTTTCCGTTTTGATGCCGCAGAGGTTCCGCAATACGGCCGTTTTGGTGCAATCTGCAGTCTGCAGGAGAAGTGTGGATTATCGGATCTTGATCTATCCAACAGCTTCGCGAATATGGAACATGACCCTCGTAACAGCCTCGCGAGGTGTTGATCTTTGTTTCTTCGTGACTTCGTCTTCTTGGCGACGAGTCCAGAAGCCGTGATATTCGTTGTTGCATACCAACTTCGTCCGACGATCAACACATCTCCCTATCGCCAAGACGGACCTCAACAGAAGACGTTTTGTCAAAAAAAAGAAAATCGCTCAAAGCGACATTTGGCGTGCCCATCCGATGCGATGTCGTGGACTCTTTTAGTGATTCACTTCACTTCACCTCCAAGCTTTTTCCTTGCTCGGCTTGGAAGAGAAACAGGTCGTATCATGAGACCCGAAAGGTGAGTCGAAAACACGCGATTGTGATCACCTTCGACCGACTTTCGCCGTGGAAGCCGCAGAAATGTCGATGTTGCTTCCATGTTCCAAGTCCTTAATCGCACAGGTGGACAGATGGTACCTTGAAAAAGTGAAGAATCAAGGAGACTTGACTGAACCACTCTATTCAATATATCGGAGCCGTAGCCGGAAAAGAAGTCGGCCATATCGTAGATAGACCTCCGCAACCCTCAGTTACTGACATCTACCCTCTCCTCTCTCAATAATCTCATCCCGCCAAAAAAGTATGAACAAGCAAAACTGCTGTACGCATGAATGAAGAAAATGAGACATTCTAGCCTCCTCCTTCCGAACCGAAAAAAATGGACCGGTCGTGGTCTGGATTACCACCCGACCAACCACCAATGCAACGCCGACGAAATGCAAGAGAGAAATGCACACAACCGAACTCTCCTCCTCCTCCTCCTCTTGATCATGCTCATTCAAAGTCCTCATCCTTCGTCAGGCCATCATTACTCCTGCTCCTGTCTGGACAGCCTCATTCCCATCTCTCGCACATGCAATCATCAAATCATAAAATCACTCCTTCCATGCACCTCTTCCCATCACGTCGCCGACTCCGGCGCACCCTGCTGCATTCCCCTCCCCTCCAACCCTCCCGTCTCAACCACCAGCCCCCCACCTACACTCCTCTTCTCCGGCATCGGTTCATCCTTCATACACGCCACCTCCAACAAATTCGTCCACTTCCCACTCGTCCCCTGATGCGAATGTTTCAAATGCTGACGAAAATGATCCGCGCGGAAAAACTTTTTCCCCAAATTACATTCTCCGAATTTATGCACTGCATTCAAATGTTCCGTGCGAGCATCCCAATTGGGGGGGTTGGGGAATTCGTCGCCGCAGTAGCCGCAGATATCAGATCCACTCGGGCCGCTGGAGGAGGGGGAGGTGGCGGATGCTGTGGAGGGGTGGAAGGCGCGGTGGGCAGAGGTCAAGGCGGCGCAGGACCAGGAGTGGCGACGGAGGTGGAGGGAGTTCTGGTGGCGTTCGGCTTCGTTTTTGTTTTTGAAGCGGTTGGGGCAGTAGGCGCAGGTGTATTGTTTTTCGGATTCGTGGAGTCTGTGATTGAGGGGTTAGTGGGTTTCGAGCTGAAGCAGGTGATGAGTGCAATGTTACCTGAGGTCTTCTAGTGTGTCAAACTTTTTGGGTTTCTTCGGACAACATTCGCACATGTGAGCGCCGTTGGATTGTGTGATGCTGGTTCGGCGGGATTGTGGTGCGCTGGGTCCGATGGTGTGTGGACTTGCGACGCTTTCGGACATGTGGCGGGAAGGAGGGTTCATGGCGGAGTTGGTTTCTGGATTTGATGTTTTCACGCTATACTGCAATGCTGATCGGAATTCCGGGTCGAAGGCGGGTGAGAGGGTGCTGCTGGGGGACACACGTCCTGATCCGTAGCTGGTGGCGTTACTCGTAATGCTTCCCATGCCGAGGGAGGACCCTAATGATCCATTCCGTGGTCCGAATGAAGAAGCTGAAGATATTGAGGAGTTGTACCTGTTGGCTGGACCGTCTCTGCCTAGACCCTGATGTATCGATCTCCGGTGTAGGATTCCGCCTGCGCTAGAACTACCAACAGACATCCTGTCGTCTCGTGAGGGATCTCTCGGTGGTGAAGATGCTCGCCTCTTGTCGCCCGTTCGAGCGCCGTGTAGATCCTCCGAGCCGGGACTTCGGTCTTGGAGATTGAGATGGCTCATCGGACCATCATCCGTCGAGTCGTCGTGTTGGTGCATGGAAATGTCATAACTCCCTCGTTGCGACATGCTGTCGTCGAATGTTAAACTTGCATTCCGTGATTGCCATTGTAGGCTATGCAGGCTGTTGTTGCGGCTATTCTCCGGATGTACGTGGTCGAAGAATCCCTGGAAACCCGGAGATAATGTCCCGGACGATGGCCATCGCGAAGAACCCGGTGAGCTCATTCCAGATTGACGTCGATCGGGCATTGTTAGAGGTCGAAGTTGTCCACTCCATCGTTCACTCTCGGCGTGGGCAAGTTGTGCGGTTTCTTGCATGCTCACGGAAGTTTGGGAGCCTCGCTTCGGTGTTGTGTGACCATTCGGACCTCCAATCCGGCTGAGTAGGTGCTTGTCGTATGAGTTTGAGGAATGTTCCAGTGTTCTTTGCTCGAGTTGTCGTTCGCCTTGTAGTCTACGTGAATGTAAACGTCAGTTCTCTTGAACTTGTAGATTGCGAGGCAGAAGCAACACGGTATGTGCATTCGTGAATCTCCACGTCCTCAACTGATCTCATTGAATGCCCACCCACTCCGCACATACCTATGATTCGAGAGTTGTCTCGTTATGCTTCCACCATCATCGCTCGGAGTCAAGCGCCCGTCAGACATGTCGCGGTCCCTTACACCCGTAATCGTCGACAACGAGCTACCTCGCCGTACCAATTCCTCACTAGCATGATGTGGTGGGTATTCGTGCTCTTTCTCCAGTCTATAATCCCTCAACCGCGATCCTCCTCCTAACAGACTGCTGCCCTGTTTCAAACTCGAAGGTCGTCCAAAGTCTGATCCATCATTCCCCCATTGCCAGCCGGGATCATGACCGGCGGCCATGTCCGATAGCGTCGTCGGCGGAGGTAAAGGCGGTGGGAAGATGTGTTCGCGGGCCTTGGGTATGGCCATCGGTGAGGCGACGACGGACGGGGGTGTGGGATCGCGGGGTGGACTCTGCGTCGGCTGCTGCTGCTGAGGATGGGAGATCCTGATGGAGGGGTTTCCGGACATGGTTTCCAAGTATTCTCAATCCCGTCTCACGTCTCACGGCTCGGCATCAGCGATACACGAGACAAGCTTTCCACCCACACGCTGCGGGCTCAGCTGAGAGGGAAAGGGAAGGGTCGCCACAAAGGGCCGACCGACCGACCGGCGTGGCGAGACCGTGACTG
This sequence comes from Zymoseptoria pseudotritici STIR04_4.3.1, assembly GCA_000223685.2. NCBI lineage: Eukaryota > Fungi > Ascomycota > Dothideomycetes > Mycosphaerellales > Mycosphaerellaceae > Zymoseptoria > Zymoseptoria pseudotritici. Next base: position 19,386 of record AFIR01000697.1, read on the forward strand.
TGGAGGAGTGGAGGCGAGGAGACTGGCGCTTACGGCGTCTCCGCGACACACACACACACGAGGGGAGAGAGGAACGGGAGAGTGGAAGAGCGTGCGTAGAGCGGCGTGAGAGCTGTGTGTCAGTGGTAGGTCGATCTGCTGACCTATGCAATGGACGAGCGAGCGAGTAGAGTAGTAGACAGGAACAGGCCAGGCACAACACACGACCGACCTAAAGAGTAGAAGCAGAGCCGGACCCAGACTCTCATCTGTCAGTAGTCCTAGGTTCCTTTACATCCGGGAGTTGCAAAAGGGCTAGCCCTACTTTCCAGAGATCCCTCGACGCCATGAGCAAAGTGAGGTGGATTTAGCGGGACTTCTTGCTGATGATGAGGGACACTCGGACGCATACGGCCATTTGCCCCGCGCTCTCCAATTGTCTCACTCACTTCCTACGAACTTCTATTGGACATGCCCTCGCTCGGTCGCTCCTCCACATCGAGCTGCCGAGCATGCTCAGCCACGATCCAGAGAGAATTAATGCTTGCACACTTCTGCAGCAGCGCAGTACCTCCTACTTCTTCCATGCTTGACTTGGCTTCTAGCCGGCCGGGTTAGACTCTTCACCGAACAGGATTCGCTCTACCCCGACCGAAAGTAAGGCGCCCGCTGGCGGGCACTAGGACGGGCAAAGTACTGTACCATACAAACTCTGGACGGTTTGGGGGTACAAGGAGACCTGTGCATTATCCGAGTCCAATCATGGTATGCGAGTGTCAATCCGGTGCCATCTGAGCGTTATGAGAGAGAAAGAGAGACAAATCTGCAGAGGAAAGACGCCTTACGCAGCTCGTGGTTCACAGCATCCGCCTTACCTCAGCCTCCCTTGCTCTCTCTCTCAGCCCTTCCAAATCAGTGACACCTTCTATGCCGGTCAGACAGAAAGTGCCTCACCGCCAAGGCTGCATGGTTGCAGAACGGCAGATCGTGTTCAACAACACAGCATACCTTTACCCAGTCTTTTTTTCTTCACGGTTCGGGTTCGCAGCCTCGTAGGGCTACAAACATCCGAGGTTGAAACTGTAGGGCTTACGGAATTGCAGGCATGATCCTGGTAGACTTTAGGATCGCAGATGCACCACGCGAGTCGTGATGGCCGAAGGATCTCCGTGGAGCTTCGACCTCCGTGAAAGGGAGGATGCAGGTGTCGTCGAATTCAGCGTTGGTGCAGGCCGTCGGAGACGCTTTCGAAGGTCGTCAGACATCCCGGGTGGCTCGAGGAAGGAAACATTCGCTCAGCCGAAGAAGGAAACATTCGCTCAGCCGTGGCCTGATGCGACAGCTGGGCTGAGCAGCGGTAAAGGACGGAGGTACATAGCAGCCACATAGCATTGCTTGACGACATTGTGCTACAAAGCTGCCAATAGCAGTCCGCAACCTACTGCACAGCTCTACAGTATATGTCGGCCACCTCGCAATGGCTAAGATATCGCAGTCATGTCTTCGTCGGTGCCGAGCGACATGGAAATACAGCTTGTCATCAATGAAGCTGGAACAAAGAGGCTTGTTGTGGCTTTTAGGGCAGGCGGCATGTTGCGTAGAATCGAACGGCTTCATCGATCGCCAGTCTGTACAACGACCAGGTGAGATGTTCGAGAAGTCCAAGACATGTCCGATTTGTCTCAAATATGTGCAGGGAGTAGGACGGTAAAGTCAAGCCCTGCAAAATATCCCTACTGCCGTTTGCCAGGGGTGTTGGGTTCTGTGCCGGCTGTTGCAGCGTCACAGTCGCCGAGCAGCTGGCGAAAGATCAGGCCATCTCTAATGACTGCCGCGGTTGTTTTGAGGGAGATGTGGACATGTAGCAATGTACAGAAGATGGAGATGGAAGAAGCAGAACAGGAGCAAGGCTGGGAAGGCTGGGAAGGAGAGAAGGATAAAGTTCACACACGGCATCGCCGTCGGCCATCTCCGTAGGGCTGAAGAGGGAAATCTTAGCCGGCGAAAGTGCACGACGACTTCACTTCAAGACAAACACCCGATCAGGACATCAGAAAGAATACACCGTCCCACAATCACCTGACCTCCCATATTCAAACCATGACCGCATCCCTCGACCGCGTCCACCGCGACCTGAACTTCTACATCGGCGGGTGCGTCCCCTCCTCCATCCTCACGCGCACAGCGGCACAACCACACGCCATTGGCATGTTCGCCACGAAAACTTTCCAATTTCTGATACACATACGGTAGGTTATTCAACTTGCGTGCCAAAGCCGCCTTGCAAGCCGCGAATATCACACATATTCTCTCGGTGTTGAAACTGCCACTGGATGAGAAACTCTTCGAGGGGTATGCGCATCTTGTTGTCGAGGTGGATGATGTAGACGATGAGAATCTGCTCGAGCACTTTCCTGCGACGAATAAGTTTATTCGGGAGGGGTTAGAGGGGGGAGGAGGGGTTTTGGTGCATTGGTGAGTTTCTCTTTTGCAGGTTGTTTCTTTGCTTTTTCGTTTTTGTTCTGCTTGTGGCGAGGTCTTCTCTGCGAAGCGGTGGCTGGCTAGCTAAACCCCCATCTCCTCCATCCGCAACCCATCACAAGTCCTAAAACCCACTCCTCACAGCGCCATGGGAAAATCCCGCTCCGCCACCTGCGCCATCGCCTACCTCATGCACACCCTCCACCTCAGCCCCTCTGCAGCCCTCTCCAGCATCCGCGAATCCCGCCCCCTCTGCGAACCCAACGAAGGTTTCTGGCGTCAACTCGAAGTCTACCACTCCATGGGCGCGCCCGCAAGCGTGGAAGACGTCCCCGCTTATCAACGATGGGTGTACCTGCAAGAAGTCGCGCTGAGTCGGGCGTGTGGACAGGCTCCGGAGGCGGATAAGATTCGGTTTGAGGACGAGCATCATGAGCAAGGGGGAGGGAAGGCGGAGGTGGAGATGAGGTGTCGGAAGTGCAGGTATGCCATCCCCTCACCTTTTCACCTGGTGATCGAAGACTAATGAATCCAAGACGAACCCTCGCCACATCCCAATACCTAACCCCGCACGCCCCCCGCCCTTCCCCTTCGTCCACCGTCCCAATCTCCTCCCTCGCACCCTCCTCCTCCTGTCAACACCACTTCCTCGACCCCCTCTCCTGGATGCGCCCAACCCTCGAAGCCGGCCTCCTCGAAGGCCGCCTGGAATGTCCGAATGCGAAATGCAAAGCCAATGTAGGCAAGTACGCGTGGCAGGGAATGCGGTGTAGTTGTGGAGAGTGGGTGGTTCCGGCGATTAGTCTGGCGAAGGGCAAGATTGATGAGGTGAAGTCGAGGACTGCGGAGGGTGGGAATTTTGGCATTCGCCAACCGCCGGGGAAGTCTCAGGGGAATTTGTAAAAAGTGGCAGCCAGCCCAAGGACGATGAGGGCTTGGTCTGCTGTACAGTTGCGCAAGTAAACGTGCTGAGGATCAAAGGATGAGTTATGATTTATTCTCCCGATCCAGATCCACCTTCTTCTTCACCTCCTCCATTCCGGTTCTCTGCGTCCCGACGTCCAGTCCTGCACTGATGAACCTCCACGTCCACCTCCACGTCCAAGCTCCTCCTCTGACCTACCGTAGCCATCCCCTTCCACCTTCCAAACCCGGAAAGCTCGACCGATCAAAAGCGCAAGGCAAATCCCATGTCCACTCCTCTCCACTTGTCCACATCCCGATCAAGACAGACACCCCTGCCCGCTTCTCCACCTCACCTGCCCGCACTGCCTGAGCAGAATGCTCGTCAGTTCTTGAGCAGCATCCAACTCCGACTTCAAAGATTCACCACAACCCGGAAACGATACAAAATCAGCGGAGCGAGCAGTGCAACTCCCAGACGAGAGCCGCTGCTATCGCCATCGACGCACTCCTTTTTCTCCCCAAGGCTGGCAGCGAGAAGTTCAAAAATGACATGCATCGGGTCCAACAGTGACATGCATCGGGTTCAACAATGACATGCATCGGGACCAACTGCACATGATACCATTCATTTCACAACGTCCCAAGGTCCTGCCTCTCAACCGCGTTCCTTGTCCGCGAGCGGGAGTCTCTCGAGCGGAAGAGAAGGGAGGAGGAGTCTCTGGTCTCGCCGAATCCGCTGATCACGTAGGATGGGGCATAGTAACCTGCTTCTCCATTCTTGTCGAGCGAATATGCTACTTTGCGCGGCTTTGAAGGGACGACGGTGCCGAGAGAGAGTGCTCGCCAATGGTATGAATTTGCGGTTCAGCATGATGCATTCAGGTTGTTGTAGTTCGTAATTATAGTCTCATCGCTGGCCTCTCTTCTGTAGCATCTGCCTAGGTATCACACTACTGCACCTTCGCGCCGACTTGCGTCGAATCCCGCGTCCAAACGTGGTCTGTCTCGCGAATCTTCTTCCACGATTGTGAGGCTGAAAACTCCATGCCACCGTCTCTGGTTCTCTGATGATGACTTCCCGGGGAGACACCAATGCGCATTCAACGCAGATTCGTCGTCTCCAACAGCCATGCACGCAAGACATCACGCCGGAACGCCCTTCCCTTGACGAGTCTGAACCTCTCTTTTTCTCCCTTTGACCTCTTGTCACTCAAAAGTCGCTTCAAAGCTTCGCCTTCACCCCATTCCCTTGCCCATTCCCATTCGCAGCCGTAGCGCTCGCCTCCGAATTCAACTCCACCTTTCCATTCCCCTCTCCCTCCCCAAAGAAAATAACCTGCACCGTCAAGTCATCCCGATACCTCCTCGAAAACGGGCTAGGCAATGTCAACAGCGCACTCAGCATATCCTTATCCTTTCCACCCAGCGCATTCCGCACAAGATGCGTCGCAGCATTCTTATCCTCCACAACAAACCGCGTATCCTGGCCAGTCGGTATACCCCACTGTTGCTGGCGAACCGGCGCACGTTGACCAGAAGCATCACCTTGATCGTGGTGCTCGATGGGGAGGGTAGAGGACTTTTGTGATGAGAACCAGGATTGCAGCCAACTGGATGTGGAGCTCTTGGCGGCGGAGGATGTGAGGGAGCCTTGGGTGTCGAGCCATTGGCCGACGAGACCGACGACTTCTTCGTTGGTGAGCATTTCCCAGAGTCCGTCGGTGGCCATGACTACGAAGTCGCCTTTGGTGGGGTCGATTTGAGTGCGAGTGACTACGGGTTCCGCGGTGACGTACGGAGGAGTTTTGAGGTGTTTGGAAGAACTGCGGCCGAAGAAGTTGCGTTTCATCTTCTCTTGGGTTTCGATGGACCATTTGTAGATGGCGTCGCCGAATGCGCGGCTGGGTTCGAGGCCGCCGAGGATGCGTCCGTTCATGGTTACGTATGGCTCGTTGGGGTGTTCGGCTCGGAGACGTGCATCTTCTGAAGGTGTGCCTCCTGTTTGATCGACTGAAAGTGCGGTTGCTGTCCACTTGCCGCTCGCTCCTCGGCGTCCCAATACAGCCCGAGAGTCTCCAGTGCATGCGACTCGAAGTTCTTTGCTGCGGCTGTCGTAGAAGGAAAGCAAAGCACAGGATCCTGAGAGAGCGGGTGCGAGGATGTTCGCTGCCACCACCTTCGATTGTGCCTTCAGAACCTTTGCGACTGATTCGTGGGTGATTTCATGATCCAGCTTGACGAAACCTTTCTTGATCGCTGCATCAACGGCGTCGGGAGGTGGTATCGAGGACTTCGGGTCTGACAGTGCTGACTTGTATGTGGCATTCAACTCTTGGGCGACGTACGACACTAACTCCTGTCGCAGTTTCGCCGAGGTGGTCCAGCCAGAGTGACCATCGAAGACTCCCCAGAACATCCAATCTGAGCTTGTCTTGCCATCGAGGGCAGCCGCAGTTGTGCTTGGTATCTCGACGATTTTCTCGACGTGATCATCCTCGATTGGGTCGTTGCTGGGAATCTGGACCACATCATATCTCACAACACCTGCTCCGCGGCCAACAAGATAGCTCTCCTCGTTCGTCCGTAGCTTGGCTGTAGCTTGTTCTGGTGTCAACATCTCCAACACTTTCCGACCTGAGTAGTCCGTCTCTTTACTGATGACTTGATCGGCTGGAATCTGTGCTGTGAAGAGTTGCCCTTGCTCGACGATGAGTGCTTTCCTTACAGCTTCTGGTACGGCGTCCGGGATAGTTGCGGTTTGTGTCGGCGACGCACTTGTTGAGTAGCTGCGAGCTTTCGTACTGCTCACTGCACTCGAGATGGGCGAAACATCAGCGGCAGGGTTTACTGGAGATTCGGCTTGAGTCTGATTGATGCCGTAGTATAGTGCAGCTGCTCCGACACCGCAAGCAATAGGTATCGAGACTCGTCTTGAGAATCGCATGGACGAATCTGCGAGTTGTGGGGTCCGAGAGGCTATTGTACGGGAGAAGATGGCATGATTCGGCGCGGTTGTACGTAGGTTTTTGAGCGCCTTGCGAGGAGATGGACGGCGAAATGTGCGCAGGTTTTGGATTATTGCGCGCCGCATTGAGTAAAATCCCGCAGGCGCATGGGATAGGGTGGTGGAGGGGAGGGTGGTGAGGTCGGAGGGCGGAAAGGTTGTTGTCGTCGACGAAGTCAAGAGTCGCGATCTCTCACGAGCATCACCTTCATCACCAGCCGTCACAAGCGCAAAAGTTCATCCGAAGTGTCGCCGTAAATGGTTAGCGTGGTCTTGGCCGAGCTGGCTGCCGCTCCGCACTTTCGACCTCAATTTTCGACTTCACCTGAAATTTGGAAGAAGCTTCAGCGACGAGCAGACGCGCAACGACCCGCCCACCGAACAACGATCGATCACCTCATCCCCCACACACACCACCGCAATGTCGACCAAAGCACAAGGAAAGAAGCCCGCGGGCAAGACCGGCCGCAGCGCCATCGAGGACGTCGTCGCCCGCGAATACACCATCCACCTCCACAAGAGGGTACGTTCAGTTTGATGAAGTCCACGGATGGTCCGTCGCTTCCCTTCACCGGGTAAGCGGCGGGCATCGGACGGAAGACTGAGACAAGAGAATGCCATAAATCTAACGAGGGACACAACAGGTCCACGGCGTCAGCTTCAAGAAGCGTGCTCCCCGTGCCATCAAGGAGATCCGCGCATTCGCTGAGAAGGCCATGGTATGTTTTGGACAATCTCTTTCTTGCTGTCAAGGACAACCGCTGACTGTGTTCTGCAGGGCACATCCGACGTCCGCCTCGACCCTCAATTGAACAAGAAGGTCTGGGAGTCTGGAATCAAGGGTGTCCCGTTCCGCCTCCGCGTCCGCATCTCGCGTAAGCGTAACGATGAGGAGGGCGCCAAGGAGAAGCTCTACTCCTACGTCCAGGCCGTCAACGTCAAGAACCCCAAGGGTCTCCAGACCGCCGTCGTCGAGGACGCCGCATAAGCGATGGAATCTTGAAAAAAGAAAAAGTTTGCTGCTGTGCATGGAGCGATTGAAAGGAGGCATACCCGGCGTTCAGGTGATGGACATTTTTGGCTGAAGAGCGCAGACTCAGTCGCGCCGGAATTCATGATACGGATACAACTGCCATACCAATCAACACTTCGCCACAATCATTGATGCTGATCTTTTCGTGAAGTTTCGCTCGTCTTCATGCCGTCTCAGCAGACACTCTGCGCCCGCAACGATCCGATTCGATCTTCTTGAGCTCCGCTTTGTCACCCGATGCTATGAGCATACATGGGCGATGCTGCTGCAATGGCAGAAGATCCATGAGCGTGCTTGAGAGAACAGCATCGAGCGAACCATCCAAGCTCTTCGCGACAGACTTCGTTGTGTCAGCGTGTCGTGAATCCCGTTCGGAGCTCACATTCATCTTCAGCCCGTAACGTGCCCGTCCCGTCTCTCGGCCTGGTCTGGCACACGGCGGCTTCAATTCACTTACGGACTTTCTCTGTCTTCAAAAGAGCGACTAATCCTAGGACCCGATGCTTCAGTCCACAAGACAAACTTCCTCGTCAACATGGTGCTTTTGGACAAAGCACCTGCCAGCAAGGCGCTTCCCAACATGGCGCGTCGGCATGCCTCGGCGAGGATCCCCAACATTGCCTTCGTCCGCGTCGACGTCGGCGACCTCAACGGACCTCCAGATCAACAAGACACATTCCGCCTGCCCGGCAAACTGCTAGCCTCCAAATCCGACTACTTCAAGAAGGCCATCGAGTGGCAAATGCGCGAAGGCAAACCGCTCGCCTGCAGCCTTCCCGAAGTATCCCCTGCGACCTTCACAACCTTCCTCGCCTATCTCCACTTCGGCGGCTTGCCCTGCCGCGACCCACGACCCCATAATCCGCGCGACGATCCACCTTCCAGGCAACCTTCGACCTGGCCCTTCCGCGTTCTCTTCGACCTCTACATCTTCGCCGACCAGTACCTCGCTCCTGAGTTTGGTATGCTCGCCACCAAAGCCATCCAACTCAAATCCTATCCTCGCGAAAAGGATCCAGCGAGTAACAACTACGGCAAACGCATCTTCGTCTTCCCTTCCGTCGACGACATCACGTACCTCTACGCCAACACCAGCCCATCCTGCCTGCTGCGGGGGTACCTCGCGCGTCTGCTCGCTGAGCGCATATCGACTTCCAATCCGCGCGAGTACAATCTGGAGAACGACCCCAACGTCCCCGCTGAGAATGAACAGGACGAAGCTGACGAGATGGCTGATTACCCACCCGAACTGCTCCTCTCCGCGCTCCTGACTGCAGGACGCATGCTCCGCGCGACGAAGTGTCTGGACTGTCCGTTTGGCGATATGTGTCAGCGGGAGGGACATGGTCGGAGGGACTTTGTGGCGTTGGAGTTGAGGTTTTGTGAGTGGCATGGGCATGAGGAGGGGAAGAAGATGGAGGGTGGGAAGAAGGGATGTGAGGTTGTTTGTTGAGGGCGTAGTGGAGGGGAGCGGTGTGTACTTCGGGGCATCGAGAAACGGCCAGGCTCGGCTTTCCATGAGCGTGAGAAGGAGTCCTCCAAACGTGTGGTAGCGATTTGTTGATTTTGGCTGGGATGTTGAAAGTGAGTGATTGAGTCGGCGTTTTGGCATGATGAGTTCTGCGGATGGGATGGAACAATTGTATAGATGATTGTGCGGACGAGAGTACGGAATGAGTCTACCTGCTTTTGCTTGAGCGTTACAGCGCATGAGGTCGCCTGCGGGCATCTTGCTCGTTGTTCATCTTACCTAGATGTCTGTTCGTGGTGCATTGTGAACAAACTGTTCCTGCACTCAGGAGCCCGCATTCCGGTTTGGTATACAAAGGCGTCACCACGTCCGCGTCAGGTATACCTATATAGTACCAATACTACATAGATGGAGTCTTTCTCTTCAATCCCATCCTTGGTCATACCACTGGTGCAAAGAGACAAGACAAAGTTGTGATGAGGCGATGGCATGGTTCGACCGTGCTCTTCAACCCTAACCCTAAGACCTCGGAAAGGGTTCGGGTCACACTACAACAAGACACCACAGAATCCCAGGACGGTGAGTGACAAGCGTGCGCTGAGTGCTGTATGCTCGATAGAAATCGAATCATCATTTCAACGAAAAGGTTCTGTTCTCCAAACCTCCTTCCCACATCCCCCATGCATCATCAAAGGTCATCCAAACCCAACACCTCGTCAAATCATCATACTCCTCCTCCTCCCCGCAGCCCTCTCCACCCTTCCCTCATTCTTCCCCAACAAACTCGCGGCACCAGTAGCAGAAGGTCTTCCTGGCCCCAACGCACCCTCCTTCACAACCGAAGAATGCCGTCTCCCCGCCGCAACCTTCTTCACTTTCGCGGCATCCTGCCCGCCTCCTTCACCCTCCGCCCCCGGCGAAGAAGAGTCTTTGAACTCATACAATTCCATCTCCGCCATTTTCCTCGCCGTCTCATCAACCGTCACAGAAGCAGACGCTTCCAACGGTAATTGCGTCGAAGTAGCCCGACGATCAAGAATCGAATGCCGTTTCCTCGTCGCAGGAACCAAATTCGAAATCGAGCCATTCGGACGCGCCGCGACAACGATCTTATCCTCGTCGACAGGCATCATCGCTTCCTGCGTCGAAGAAGTCGGTTCCGGGAGGTGGTGCAGATCCGTGCTCTTCTCCCTCAGCGGACTTCCCGGCATGGCAGCGGTATGTTTCCAGAGATCGTCGTCGTCTTCGGGTTCCGATTTGATCGTGACGCTAGAGTGGCTCTGTTTCTTCTCTGTTGATGGACCCATGGTTCGGCGGGGATCTTGAATGCCGCTGATTGCGTCGACCATTTGTTTTCCGGGACGGCGCATTTTGGCGACGAGGCTGGGTTCGGCGTAGTTGACTGAGGGGCGGGCGCGGCGGGAGGGACGGGCGCCGCCGTCGGTTGTGTTGCTGATTGAGGAGAGGTCGGAGGGAGGGGGTGTGTCGCGGGTTGTGGTTTGTTTGGCGGAAGATTCGGATGGCGTGGGTGAGAAGAGGAGGGAGGCGGTGGGTGTCTTCGGCGGGAGGTCAGGCGCAGAGGGCTGGGGGAGAGCAATGTCGACGGCCGTGGGCGGGTCTTCGGCGAATGAAGGCTGTGGGATGGCAGAGACTCGTCGTCCGCGTGAAGGGGGTCGGTCTTTGCTAGTCGGTGGAAGACGTGGTGCAGGCTGCTTTCTCAAGTCGTCCTTAAGAGGCTTCGCTTCCCTCGACTCAGCCTTTCTAGGTGACATATTGACACTCTTGTCGCCCAAGACTCTCCTTGCTGGCTTGATTGGCGATGCTGGTGCCACATCCATATCAGCGAAGGGCTTCGCTTTCGAGACCTTCTCAACCACGCTTGGGGTTTCTTCAACTTCCAACCCGTTCGGATCCGCGGCAGGTCTCCGGCTGAAAGTAAAGTCGTCCTGAGATGGTGGCTTCACAGTTCGATCTACAGAGATGTCTCGATCTGCCAGTTTCCTCTTCGCGCCAGTCCGAAGTATCAGAGGCGCCACTTCTCCAGCAGGCTTTACCGGAGACTGCGCGAGTATTGATGATCGTTTCACGTCCACCTTCGACGTGCTGTCCTTCCGCTTCCTTCTTGTTTCCAGGTTGACAGTCGGAAGCAGATCCTCATCCACAATCGGCGGCGGTGATACCTCCTTGGGCTCGGATTCTTGGCTGTTGATTTCGAAGTGGGCGACGGGAGGAGGACCAATATCGGGACTGCCACTTCCTGCGCTGTGGTCCGACAGCCTAATTGCACGTATACTCTCGGGGTCCATAGTCTGTCGCGGGAAGGTCTTATCTTCCGCAATCGTGGGCATTTGTGTCTCCCGCATGAGTTCGGCCAGCGGTTGTCGTTCTCGGTATTGCTGTCGGCTTGGACTGAGTATTCGTTCCTTTTCGACCACCTCTCTCTCGAATGTGATGTCCGATGTGCCGTCATCCTCAAACTCTTCGATCATCCCACTCAGCTCTGCCAGTTTAGACCGCAAGTCCGCCTTCACCCGTCTAATCGCTGCATTTGAGGCCTGCCGCCTCGCGCCTTGTAGCTCATTTTCCAACCCAAGCACACGTTCCCGAAGTTCCAGGTTATTCGACAATATCTTGCTGATCTCGAGCTCAAGACTTCTGATCTTGAGAGATTGCGCGGAGTTGTTTTTTGCGAGTTCGCGGTTCTGTCGGATAAAGCGTCGTTTTACTTCTTCAAGGTCAGTTGTGGGCTTCTCTTTGGGTGCTCGCGATTTCGTGCGCATGTCTCATGGTTGTTGTGGATGCTCGAGATGGTCAGACTCACATGCATCAACACTCTCCGCCCCTGCGATCCCAATCGTAGTGATAGCGGGCGCAGAAGCGGCAGGTGGTTCATTCAGTCGCGCCATGCAACGGTAAACATGGGCAAGGTCGTAGTCGCCGTGGGAAGCTCGAAGTGATGTTGGCGGTAGTGAGGTCAGGTTGCTTCGCGATAGTGATTTGCTTGTGAAAGACTGCAAAAGTGAGATGCTGCGCGGTAAGGTAGTCCTGTAATTGTCAATGAGGGTCTAGCAATTGTCGGCGATGGCTCGTGTCGTGTGTCATCAAGGTTTTTGTCGTCGATGTTTGGGCGTCTGTTTACACTCACGGCAAGCTCCCGTCCCGTGCCAGTGGGGCAACAGCCGAAATCGTTCTGGGGCCAAGTCGAAGCGCGTCTCCCCACGCTCGGGATATGATCACGAACTTCACCTCCGAGCGAAAGACACTTATTGTATCGTCGCAACAATGTCCTACGCACCTCGACCCACGTCGGGTCTGATCCGACCATCCTCCCGCATGTCAAGCCAGACAGGCTCACAGTCGCAATCCTCAGCCCTTCAAGCCCGCATCAACGAGAAGAAAGTCGAGCTCGAATCTCTGAAACAACTACGCGATCTTTCGGCAGGGCTCGCGGGTCAGATGCAGCAATTGGAGGAGAAGCTCTCGACTTTGAGCAATGGTACGGAAGCTGTTGCAGCGGTCATGGGAAATTGGAACACGGTGTTGAGGGCGGTGTACATGGCGAGTGGTGAGTGATGCGAGATTGTGTATGAAGAGACGCGGAATACTGACGCACAGCGCAGCGAGCATACCAAAACCCAAGGACGACGAGCAGACCGATGGAAAGGCAGAAGTCACCGAGCCTTCGCTACCACAGACATTGGTCAGGATACCGATCCAGCAAGCGGAGGCTGCACAGCGAGAGAAAGAGCTCAAGGAAGCAACCAGCGGAGGTTGAAATTGTTGGAACGGAGGATTTCACGAACAGCATGAATCGCATACATGCCACTGGCTGGTGTCTACATAACTGCGGCCACACGCACGAGAGGACAGGTCCGTATTGTGGAGGACAAGTGCGGCAGCCCACCGATCACCGACTCCATGACGTTCAAGGGAAACGTCGCAGGGCGTGCTGGCCGAGGGAACGATTTGGGAACAAGCCGCGGAGTAGTCGGTATTGCTCCGGGTTGGCAACACTGGCAGTGCACGAGGAAGAGCCACTTGAAATCAGAAGGCGGCGGTTGTGAAGGTCGCGGCGACACAGTGCGATATGTCGCAATGCAGAGCATGTAATAAAGATGGTGGATGCTTGCAATCCTCCTCCGATCGTCTTTCACTGGCTGTAAGTCCTGCGTCTTTAGCGAAGAAACTCCATCGCTTCTTCACGGTAGTGTCGCCAGGGGTTGTTCATGCATTTCGTGCCATTGACAGAAAGTTGCTTCCGCAGCAACGAACGAATGCCTTCAAATGATGGTCTCCTTGATGGCTGGGTTCCATCATCGCGTATGATGGACCGACGCAGCAGCATCGTCGACACAGAGCTCTCTTCGTTCTCCAAAATGACTAGCACTCTCACTCGCTCGAGCTCCTGTCTCTGGGCATTGTCTTTGCAGTGGCTGTTGTGTGCATTCAATATGGTGGACTCAAGAAGCCGTGATGCTGGTATTCCAGAGGCGTGTAGTATGCATTGTGCCGGTCAAATGCGTCGCCAACATATTTCAACCCTCCTTCTTCGCCTTTGGCTTCGGTTGCCTCTCGTATGCATTGGGACTTGGCCTCCTCTCCTTTCCCTTCCCACTTCCTTCGCCGCCATCTTTGCCGTCCTTATCGTCATGATCATGCTTTCTGCCACGGCCCTTCTTCCCACTCCCACCCGCTTTCTTCGCCTTGCTCAAGTCCGGCTCAGAATCGCTGTCTGACGAGCTCGAATCGGAACTGCTGTCGCCAGGCTCGTGGGGTCCATGGTAGATGCAGCAGACTTTTGACGACTTTTTGCCCATGTGTTCGTTATCGATGACATCCTCGGCCCATTGGATGCGCCGACCTTCTGAGGGTTCGCCGCGAAGTCGGAGGGTTGCTGATGGAGTCTCGGGGTTGTGTTCGGTCTGGAGGATGGTCTGGCTGCCGTGGGATGCTGGAGCTGCGGCTGTCGCTCCTCTTGTCGGCAGAGAGCGTGTTGTGCGTGGTTGTGCCATCATTCGACTAGATTCGTACCTAGCGTGTATGCCGAGAGCAGGTATAGGATCTCGCAGCAATGGATGTATGGAATGTCTAGCTTGAAGATCGACCTTGGCGGCAGATGACAGTGAACCTTCTGGCAGGTGAGGGGCAAAAGCGCGAGACAACAAAGACGGCTGGTAGGGCTGAGCTTCCTCTCTTTCTGCGCAGCAATCGAACCTCAACACTACGGTATCGTCCAACAAACTCCGTGTGCTCTTCAACGTGAATACAGGCCTCCATTTGTCAGCGAGAAATCACAGAGCTACCCTGTCGTGTTCGACTCCAGAGCTTGTCCCACGTTTGACATCACCGAGAAAAGCCGTGTCAATCTCCGCCTCCAACCACCCGACCTTCACGACCGAACCGATCTCCCGCAAACAACACCACCGACTCTCCTCACGGCCGACATCATCTCACACAGCCGCGGTCACTGTGCATCAACACCCTCACGGCTCGCACGCACGTATACCACCGCATGAAACCGACCTAAGCGCAATCAGCGGTCTGCGCGCGTCACAAGCTTCCATATCAGTGGTCTTCACGACTCCTCGCGTTGACGGACCATCCACGAAATACCACCACACACTGCAGTCATGGCGATGAGCATCGAGGAGCTCGACGCCACCGTGCGTGGCTTCTACGAAGGTCGTGGCGAGCAGCAAAAGCAGGCACAGGCTACACTCAACCAATTCAAAGAGAACCCAGATGCCTGGCTGATGGTAGACAAGATCCTGCAAGACGCGCAATATCCGCAGACAAAGTACCTGGGACTACAAGTGCTCGACAATGTGATCATGACGAGGTGGAAGGTCTTGCCGCGCGATCAGTGCCACGGCATTCGAAATTTCGTGGTCAACTTCATCATTGAGCAGAGTAGCACGGAGGAGAAGCTGCGCAAGGAGCGTGCACTGCTCAACAAATTGAACTTGGTGCTCGTCAGCATCCTCAAGCAGGAGTGGCCACACAACTGGCCGACTTTCATCAACGAGATCATCTCTTCATGCCGCAGTAGCTTGCCCATCTGCGAGAACAACATGGCCATTCTGCGCCTGCTATCGGAGGAGGTCTTTGACTTTTCCGCAGAACAGATGACGAGTACGAAGACACGGCAGCTAAAGCAGAGCATGTGCGACGAATTCACAAACATCTACAACCTGTGTTCAGAGATTCTCCGAACCGCAGATCAAGCCAGCCTTATCAAGGCGACGCTTGAAACCCTGCTGCGCTTCCTCAACTGGATCCCACTTGGGTTCATCTTTGAGACACCACCAACCGGCACATCTCTCATTGAGACGTTGCGCAGCCGCTTCCTCGAAGTTCCCGAGTTCCGCAACATTACCCTCAAGTGCCTGACTGAGATTGGCAGCTTGCAGACCGAGCATAACTGGAACGACAAGCTGGTTCAGATGTTCACCGATACCCTCACTACAATCGCCAGCATCATCCCTCTCACACTCGACCTCAAGACCACATACGCTTCATCCAACAGCAGAGATCAGGAATTCGTGCAAAACCTCGCCCTCTTCCTCTGCAACTTCTTCAGCAATCATCTCTCCATCATTGAGAACCTTCCAAACAAGGACTTCCTTCTCCACGGCCACTTCTACCTCATCCGAATCAGTCAGATTGATGACCGTGAGATCTTCAAGATCTGCCTGGAGTACTGGACTAAGCTGGTCTGTGAGCTTTACGATGAGATGCAGCAGATTCCCATCACCGAGATGAATCCCTTGATCGGTGGTGCGGGAATGCAGAACGGCGGCGCGATCAACCCACAAGTCCTTGCCAACTACCCTCTTCGGAAGCACAAGTACACGGACGTGTTGTCTAACCTACGACAGGTCATGATTGAGAAAATGGTGCGGCCGGAGGAGGTGTTGATTGTGGAGAACGATGAAGGTGAAATCGTGCGCGAGTTCGTGAAGGAGTCAGATACCATTCAGCTGTACAAGACGACTAGAGAATGCCTGGTCTTCCTCACCCATCTGGATGTTGTCAACACCGAGCAGATCATGTCTGAGAAGCTTGCGCGGCAGGTCGACGGCACCGAGTGGAGCTGGGGCAACTGCAACACCCTCTGCTGGGCGATCGGTTCGATCTCCGGCGCCATGAACGAGGAGACCGAGAAGCGCTTTCTGGTCACCGTCATCAAGGACTTGCTTGGTCTGACCGAGATGAAGCGCGGCAAGGACAACAAGGCTGTTGTTGCGTCCAACATCATGTACATTGTTGGCCAATACCCGCGTTTCCTCAAGGCACACTGGAAGTTCCTGAAGACCGTCGTCAACAAGCTGTTCGAGTTCATGCACGAGACGCACGAGGGAGTGCAGGACATGGCTTGCGATACTTTCATCAAGATTGCGAACAAGTGCAAGCGTCACTTTGTCATCCAGCAGCCTGGCGAGAACGAGCCCTTCATTGACGAGATTGTCAAGACCATGCGCAAGATTACCTGCGATCTGTCACCTCAGCAGGTCCACACCTTCTACGAGGCCTGTGGGTACATGATCAGCGCGCAGGGTGCCAAGAATACTCAGGAGCGTCTCATTGCTGAACTGATGAGCTTGCCAAACTCCGCCTGGGATCAGATCATCCAGTCTGCTCACCAAGACCCCAGCATCCTCCACAACTCCGAGACGATCAAGGTCATTGGAAACATCATGAAGACCAATGTGGCCGCGTGCAGCAGCATCGGACCATACTTCTACCCACAGATCGGCCGCATCTACACTGACATGCTCACCATGTATCGCGCTTCTTCGCAGCTCATCGATGAAGCCGTGCAGCGGGACGGCAACATTGCGACAAAGATGCCGAAGGTTCGAGGTCTGAGGACCATCAAGAAGGAGATCCTGAAGCTCATCACCACCTACGTTGAGAAGGCTGATGATTTGGAGATGATTCACTCCACTCTCGTCCCACATCTGTTGGAAGCTGTTTTGCTTGACTACAAGAACAACGTTCCGGACGCACGCGAAGCGGAAGTCTTGGCTGTCATCACAGTGCTCATCACCAAGCTCCAGGTACGTTGGACTCCCAAGACAAGCAAGTACTTACTTGTACGGGCTTCCTCTGTGATGTATGACAAGCAAGACACTGACATCTGTGAACAGGGCATGATGACCGAGCAGGTCCCGGCAATCCTCGACAATGTGTTCGAGTGCACACTCGACATGATCAACAAGGACTTCTCCGAGTACCCCGAGCACCGCGTGGAGTTCTTCAAGCTCCTCCGCGCAATCAATCAGCGCTGCTTCCCGGCGCTCCTCAAGCTCGACCAGACACACTTCAAGCTTGTCATCGACTCATGCATGTGGGCGTCCAAGCACGACAACCGCGCAGTCGAGGGCGAAGGTCTCAACATGTGCATTGAGCTCGTGGAGAACATGGCCAGCCACACCGACCAGCAGACCTGCGACGCTTTCTTCCAGAACTTCTTTACCACCGTCCTTCAGGATGTCTTCTTCGTCCTCACTGACTCCGATCACAAGGCCGGATTCAAGTACCAATCCATGCTCCTCGCTCGTCTCTTCTGGCTGGTGGGTGCCAACAAGATCTCCGGACCCATCTACCAACAAGGCCAAGCCCAAGCCGGCACCTCCAACCGGGACTTCCTCCAAAACTTTGTTGCGGAGCTCCTCTCCAACGCCTTCCCCAATCTTCAAGCCGCCCAGATCACAAACTTCATCAAGCAACTGTTCGAGAACACCGAAGACATTGCGAAGTTCAAAGTCATCCTCCGCGACTTCCTCATCCAGCTCAAAGAGTTCTCTGGCGACAATGCCGAGCTCTTCACCGAGGATCGCGAGCAGGATCTGCAGGACGCAAAGGAGCGGGAGCGTGATCGTATGGCAAAGGTTGGTGGGCTGTTGAAGCCGAGTGAGTTGGATGATGAGGACTTGTGACTGGACCAAGAAGTGGAACTTGCAAGAGGAAGTGGGAGAGGACTGACGAGTGAGGACGCTGAGCTACTGGGGCTGTAGCTTGGCCGATCTTGGTGGGCATGCCAGACAGCACTCACGTTGACTCAGGTTGTCGTGGCGTCACTGCGCAAGACTGCACTGTGAAGCGCTTTGCATCACCCTGAGCGCCAATCGAACCGCATGCAGCTAGTCATCGCTGCAAGCATGCGCGGCGCCGTACGGGTAGAGCTCAAAGCTCTCTCATCGCGCTCGAAAGACCGACGATCGTCGCATCTGCGAACCGCGAAACGGCCGAAACGGACGATTGCATTGAGAGATGGAGAGGTCTTGACTCACAACGCTCCCCTCTATATCCCATGGTACGCCCATGAGCTGGAGAAGCGCATCCAAAGTAGTAGAGATATCAAAATTGAAAACGACCTTTTCATACGCTGTTCCATATGTGAAGCCGTCGGAGTCGGACTGTAGCCACGGCAGCAGATATACTCGCTATATGTCATGCCTACCATGAGATCGAGTGAGGTCGAAAAGTCAGCTTGGCGGTGGCCATTTCTGGAAGGAGGCTCCACTTTTTCCTGCCGCCTAAATCTTGCACTTAGGTTCACTTGTCATTTCTCTCCAACTGCCTGTTCACGTTACCTATTGCGGTACGGTATGCTTCCAAGGCATCCTTCCCGCCACAGCGCTTGCAGTCATTCCCTCGTCGATAAGAGCACGAGCAGCCTGATATGCCGTGCCACTGCGGGCAAACAGCATGGATCTCCGAATTCTGGCTCCTGTTTGGCTGGCATGTGTTTGATCTCTGGAAGAGCTCACCGGAATAGGTGGAGTCCTAGTTGAGTCATTGGTTTGAATCGGTGGTTGCCTTTTGTGACATGTGAATGCTTTGAGGCATGTGAGGTGGTATAAAGACTTCTTTCCTTCTCTTTGAATCCTTTCGACTTCTTCAACTTCTCAACTACTTCACCCTTTACATTTCCATTGCATTCCCGATACACTCAGACAAATCACTCTGGCATAGAAGCGCACTACACACCTTCAATCAAAGCGGGCACAGCTCCTTGAACCATCACCATCGCTTTCAACTTCATTCCATACACGGCAATGGCGCGCACCAAGCAGACCGCACGCAAAGCGACTGGCGGACGAGCTCCTCGAAGGGGCCTTGGCAATCCAGGCATAATTACCAATGGCACCAATGGCGCCGTCGAGAACCCAGAGCTGGACGACGACGATGCAAAGAGGCTGAAGGAGATTGAGGAAGGAGACATGAAGGCGGAGCTCAAGCACATCGACAAGAAGCACACCGAGCAGGGACAAGCATACTTTGTAAGTCCTGGTGGTTGATGGAGGATAATGTGACTGTCCGCTAACGTTATTATTCAAGGCCGAAACTGTCGACGAAGAGATCCCAGATCAAGTCAACTGGTGGAGCAAGTTTGCGCTCTGCCTCGTCCGCCACATGGACAGGTCGAACAAGCAAGTCCAGCGCATTAGCCTGCAGATCAACTCTCAGCACCTCAAAGACGTCCTCAAAGAGACTATCAGCGACTTTCCCGGAGTGTCTTTTCAGACCAAGGACATCACCATCGATGCTCCTTACCGTGTTCTGTACCACTACAAGGATGAGCTCGAGAAGGCTGCCGAGAGCCTGGAAGACGAAGAAGCCTCCGAACATCTGGACCTGCTGTTGAACTTCATCGATGAGCAATTCAAGGACACCATCGAGGAGGCGCAGAACCTCAAGGATCAAGGCCTGATGTCATACGAGCACCTTTGGAGCATCTTCCGCCCGGGCTCCATCATCTACGCTCCTGTCTATGGACAACCACGCGCATTCACTCTGATCAACTACGCATACAGCTGTGACCCCCCAGGCTTGCAGCTTTCTCTCAAATTCGTGGACTTTGACGGAGAAGACTTCGGCACACGCAGCACGATCAAGCTCGTGCCAGAATTCTCCGGTGCTCAGCCCATTGGCGGATTTGCCGCTTTGCCAATCGAGTATCATCCAGACTCTCATGCACTTCACGCTAAGCTTGTCGGCCGCGGTCGGCGCATGGAGCAGCATGCTGGGATGCACTTCCGCTCCTACACCGGCATCGCCTTAGAACAGACTCCGTGTGGCATGGATCGGTACAGCATCGACGGCCGTATTGTCGTGGACACCAAGACTTTCCACCGTCTTAATGCAAACTACGCATTCAATACCAAACCATTCCCTTCCTCGAATCGGAAAGCCAAGAATATAGACGGCCTCTACGACGACGATAACGATGAGTACGTCGACGACGACATCGCCGATCTGGTCCCTGATGTCAAGCTCAACCTCGCTCCCCTCACCGAAGAACAATGCCTCCTCGCCAACGCCACAGTCCGAGGCTTCAGCTTCACCGAGAAACGCTGGTTTGACTTCTTCGTCGACAAGCTCGCCCCCGCCGGCTGGGTCCAAAACTCCTTTTCGCAACTCGTCCTCCCCTCCGCGCAGAAAGATCTCGTCCAAGCCCTCGTCGCCAACCACACCCAACAAACCCACGAATTCGACGACATCGTCAAAGGAAAAGGCAAAGGTCTCATCATGGTCCTCCACGGCCCGCCCGGCGTCGGCAAAACCCTCACCGCTGAAACTGTCGCCGAATTCTGCAAGCGTCCACTCTACATGGTCTCCTCCGGCGACCTCGGCACTGACGTCTCCACCCTCGACGACCGCCTCTCCCGCATCCTCGACATGGCCTCTACCTGGCGGGCTGTCCTCCTCATCGACGAAGCCGACGTGTTCCTCGAACGCCGCTCCCTGCACGATATGCAGCGCAACGGCCTCGTCTCCATCTTCCTCCGCGTGCTGGAATACTACGAGGGCATCCTCTTCCTGACATCCAACCGCGTGGCCACATTCGACGATGCGTTCAAGTCCCGCATCCACGTTCCGCTGAAATACAACAACTTGACGGTCGAGTCGCGGGAGAAGATTTGGAGGAACTTCTTGGGCAAGATGGAGGGTGTGGAGAAGGCGGAGGTGAGTGATGAGGAGGTGAGGAAGTTGGCGGAAGCGGATATCAATGGTAGGCAGATCAAGAATGTGATTCGCACGGCCAAGTCGCTGGCGGAGTTTAGGGGCGTGAAGGTGGATTTGGGGTTGTTGGAGCAGGTTGTGGGGATTCAAATGGAGTTTGAGGACCAGCTTGTTGGCGAGGAGAAGGGGGAGGAGGGCAATGTGGATGTTAATGGTCGATGAACGTGCAGCAAGATTTTGGTGTGAGCTTGGAGAGTGAGATGGAGTTGCTGCTTTTAGACTTGGAGAATCGAGTTCTTTGCTGCGAGTCATTACAAGTTAGGAATGAACACGGCATTCCGCGATATTTGTCAAAGTGTCGTATGGCCGATATCTGTCGTCAAGCCCAACCCCTCGCGAGCATACTCTCCGTCCAACCCGAGCCGTTCAAGCCATCAGCCCGAACCCAATCGACACAGTCCCCACCCGGCTCTCACCCCGAATAAACCGGCTGATTCGGCGTATCCAAAAACTCATCCTTACACTTATCCCTCTTCTTCCTCTCATGATGCCCATCCGCTTCCAACCAAAAGTCCGGCAAACACCCCTTCTCCTCCGCGCGATAATGTCCCGTCGAATCTCCATTGGAACAGTAATTCGGAAACCTGACATCGTCCGGGAGGTGTTTGTTCACGTGCGTGTGGAACCAGTCGTCGGTGCATTCGTAGGGAGTTTGAACTGGGCAGGGAGCTGGGGCGACGTGGGTGCCGACGAATCCGTGGGGGTAGTGGGTTGTGGGACAGGGGATTGGCTTGGTGGATGTTGATGTTGCGGAGTTGTTGGCGGAGAGGGAGGCTGGACCACCGCCGGTATCGATGAGGACTGTGACTGTTGCGGCGGGGGTGAGGGGCGCGAGCTGGATGCTGGAGTTTGTGGCGATGACGATCCAGGTGGCGTTGTTCACGACTGTGAGGCCGGTGATGGTGCTCGTGTCGAAGGTGGTCGGGGTTCGTTGAGCGATCGTGTCCCCTTCTGTTGTCTCAGTGGCAGGGACTATCATGGAGTGCATGAGGGGGTTGCCCAGGTAGAAGAGGTCGAAAAATTGGCTGCGTTGTGTCGGATCACTCATTTGCATGCCTGAGGGTACCGCGGAGCATGGCAACTGGTAGTCGGTCATGGACTGAGCTGCCGCGTCCCATGTGGAGGTGAATCGCGCGGGGTGAGGGCATCGTTTCTCGTCTTCCAGCATCTCGATCACCGTCACCAGGAGCATGGCTCCGGTGACTGCCCATCCTATAGGGCCTAGAACGGCTGAGACCTCACCAATCAGCCCGGCTAACGCGCCTCCCATCATTTCTCCTAGGGACCCAGCCACGACGGCTCCTTCCTCGACGCTCTCGCTTGCGATCGTTGAGACGAATGAAGCTACTTCAGAACCTGCGTCAGAAGCTACGTCGGCGGCGACGTCGGCTGCGACTGCGTCGGCGGGAGCGCCAACCTCGGGAAGTGCCTCGGGAAGTGCCTCGGGGAGTGGGTTCGGTTCACCGCCTGGGGGAGGTGACACAGGGTCAGCACCGCCGTCAACTCCGGATGGACCGCCTTCTCCTGGATTTCCCGTCGGGGGCTTCTGCGGTTCGTAGCCAGCCTCCTTGGCATTCTGGATCGCCTTCTCGCGGCTGATCTTTGCATGCTTTTGTATATCTTCCGGTAGCCATCTCCAGGGCTTCGCCATTTCCTCCCACACCCTAGCGTTCTCGGCGTAGGACGGCGCCTCGTCTGGCAAAGTCCTCATTGAATCTGAGTCAAGCGTGTGCTTTGTGGTCTCCTCAAACTCTACCTGTTTCCCATTCGGGTCGCCTTTGATGGACTTACCCCCTGGGTGGACTGCATCACCGCTAAGTAGTTTCCCTCCTTTGCTGAGATTGGACTCTCTCATCAGCTTCTCCGCTTCAGCAAGCTTCGCCGTCTCGATCTTCTCCGCCTCTCGGAGGAGTTCCTGTGCTTTGGCGAAGTCTTCTGCTTCCAAGCGTTTAGCTTCCCCCGTCAGCTCGCGCACCTTCTCGCGAACCCAATTCTTTACCTGATCCGCGACTGCCTTATCCTTGAGATTCTTGGCCAATGGTGAGCCATCGATAACGTACAGCGCTTGGCCCCAGCTGAAGCCATGGGAAGCTTTGAACAGGAACTCTGGCTGGACTCTGACGGCAGTCACAAAGGCCTCCTCGGCGCCAACAGGTCCATCGGATCTCTCATACCCGGCGGAAGGGTCGTTGACGTCGAATGGTTTCTTTGGTTGCTGGCAGTCGGTCGCATTGCAGCCTTTCGGAAGCGGAAGTGAATAGTACATTTGCAGGAAAGGAGAATCACGCACAGGCAGACTGTCCCCGGAGACCATCACAGGAGCATGCTCGCCGCTGTCCATCGGGGCCGCACGCATGATGGGCCGACCGAGACTATCCATATGCTCTCCAGCCTTACCCCCAGACCGGATTTGAAAGGCGACTTGCTTGGGATTATGACGGTCGTCTGTCGGGTAGAAGGCCGGCATGTCTTTGCCGCGAAGGGAGCCACGCAATGGCGCTGCTTCATTGACTGGCATGATAAGTCTTGTCCTGGCCGCTGGCTGGCTGAGAATAACGGTCCCATTGGCAGTATTGTTTGCAGTGTTGTTGGCAGTGATGCTGGCAGTAATGTTGGAGTCTGTCCCGTTGCCAACCACCGAGCGCTTGGCCACAGTATCCGCTTCAGGTCGCAAATACTGCCACGTCGCGCCAGTCGTCGGCTTGAGAGATCCGGAGAGTCGAACGAATGGATGGCCGCCGAAGAAGTTGAAGTATACTCGATAGCCCTGATCATAAAGCTTCGGATGCAGAGCGAATGTGGCGTGGGTGTCCATGATCAGGGTAACGGTGACCATACGGCCAATTAAAGCATTGAATGATTCGGTGTAATAGAATGCCGTGGTGCTCATATCCGCCACCGCACGCTTTTGCAAATCCATGCTTTCTGTCATTTCGTCGACGGCTTGTCGTGCTTTCGGCATCCAGTTACCATTCTCGAACACGTCGTGGTTGATCATCTCCAGTCCGGCCCAGAGTTGTCCAGGCTTGGAGAGAGTGCCTCGATTGGCCGCTACCAGGATTTCGCGAAGAATGCTGCGTTCATGCAACACTCCGGGCGCCATGCCCGCGTGAAGAAGGGCCACGGTATGCGTCAAGAGGATCTCGTGGGTACTGCATAGAAACTCGTCGCCCGTGCAAGTCTCGAAATAAAGGAGCTCCTCCAGAAAGGTAGTATTGTGCGGAACCTGGTTACTACCTATAGTGGGCGTATGGAACAAAGCCTTGTAGTGCTCCAGGGCGTCCTTGAACTTCTCCTCGCTGTGTTCGCCGAAGTGCGGCTTCGTCATCATGCTGCTAAAAGTGGCGATGCGTTTGGCGGTGTCCTCATCGTCGAGGATGCTGGAGCCCATTATAGCTTTTCGGATCGAAGCAATCCGAATGAGAGCATTTCTGGCCACCCTCGAAGACCCCTGATCGAGCTGCTTGATGAAGCAGGTGTTGTCGCATTGCTTGTCGGGCTTCATCGACGTGCGAACAGTTCTCATGACGTTGCCGACTTCATCTTGGATACCAGCAACAGCGAGGCTGCAATCTGCCTGGGGGAGGCACTTCGACCCGAATCCAGGGTGTGATTCCAAGTAGTCGTTGAGAGTTCTTACCACGACGTGCGAGAAGGTCTGGTACATCACCTGTTGCTGGATCGGCCAGGTGAGAGGAGATTCGTCATGCCTCATGAGGACATCACGCTCTTGAACGTTTGGTCCAAAGACTGTTGGCACGGAATGTTCGCTCGCCGCGGAAACTGCGAGATGAGAGTCCTTCGCAGAGAGCGCAGTCACAGCGACTGCGAGCACTGAAAGTAGCAGCATGGTAGGTCGTATGCTGAAGGAGAGCGAGAGAGGGAGGGAGAGAGAGAGCTTGCGATTGCTGCCGAGAGTACGGAGGTGATGTGAAGTCCGTTCTCTTGGGTAGTAGAAGGAAGAGAGGGAGGTTTCGAGGCAAAGGAGGAGGGAGGTCTCGAGGAGGAGTAAGTGGGAAGCGAGGTCTCGAGAATCGAAATGACTTCGTGGGGGCTATGCTCGCCAAGCTTACTTGTGACTTTGAGGATCGTCTCTATAGCTTCACCAGGTCCCATGATTTTCAAGAGTTCAACATGCCTACGTTCGTCCTGCGATTGACCCGGGATGTCTTTATGCCATGGTCCAAATGTTCGGCTCTCTAGTGGGCTTCTCGCACAGCTATTCCTGAAAGGAAGCGAGCCAAGCTTGATGGCCGGGATCTGGGAGAGGCCAAGAGTACACGTAGCGATATTCCATGGTTTTCATGCGATGGCCATCACATCAAAAGTGCGAATTTGCGAAATGGCTCGACACTCCAGCACCCTTGGGAAAAGCCAGGACCGAGGCCATCTCGATCGCTCGCATGGAATGGTTGCAGAGCCGTACGTCCATTTCGCCGGCGTCCATGGCGGTTGCGGAAGGTCATCTGGGCTTTCGAAGTGCGAGTGCTCGTACTCGAAATCTCATGGTGGAACGAATGCAGTCGGTGGCTTTCAAGTCTCAAGACCATCGCACTCGCGGGTTGTACTACGCCCGCTGGGTCAAATTGTTAGAACGAGCAAAAATAAAACGAGGAAGCAGGAACCGTGGGAGTGAGGTGTGAGAAAAGGAGAGGAACAATTTTAGCGTGCCCAATTGTGCGGGCAGAGTTTGCAAGCGTGGCGCTAGCAAGTGAGTTCAGCCTCCGGTGCCATTATCCAAGTTCCTTCTGCCATCAAAGGATTATCCATTGGTGCGGTGCGGTCACGGAGACGGTCACGCTTTTCTTTGGCTCCTTCGCTCGATATCCAAAGCAGTTCGACTGACAATGGGGGCGAATGGCTCGCAGTGGACACCCAGCTCTGCTCAACGATCCAAGCATGGAGCAGAATACGCTTTATGGATGCCAGCTTACGATAGCTGAGGATGGACCACATGGATTGAGATGGAGTGAGTACCGGGAATCGAGAGCCATGTATTCCATCAAGTCCACAGAAAAAAGGTAGACTCCAACGAGAAGATTCAGAGAAAATACCTCCTCGATCATTCTCCTTCCTCCCGCTCCCTCTCTCTGATCCTCTCCACCACACTGCAATGATGCGCATCCACACAGCCTTCCTCTTCGGCTTCCTCATCGGCTTCATTCACCACGCCTTCGCAAGTCCAAAACCCAAAGACAAACCCAAAGATGACGGCCGCCACGTCAACACCAAGTGCGGCAAGCACGAACCGGGCTGCGGCCACATGGTCTCGAAACACGATGAAATGAAGCTCAAGATGTTCGATGTAAGTCCATCTCCATCCCTAGCAAAGTTCTTTTAACAAAAGCACTCGCTAACGCACATGCAGGGGCTTGACTGCACAGGTAAACAAGTCGGCGATGACGCCCATGTCGAGAAGTACGAGTGCTATCACTTCGTGGAAAGGCCGAGGGAGAAACTTTCGGTCAACTTTTTGTTGCCGTTGAGTAAAGTGCAGAATCACTGTGATGTGATTTTCTATGATGGGAAGAATTGTCATGGGAAGGTTATTGATTGTGAGTACCTAGCATTTCGAGAGTTGTGCTGGTGAGAGGTTGCTGACTAGGGGCTCGCAGTGATTTATGGCAATCGTTCCGAGGCGTACAATGCCCAGTCGCATTGCCTCGTGGTTCCGTGGCTGAAGTCTGTGATGGTCAACAACTGTATGTAGTTGAGATGGTGGCGGATGGGTGGAAGTGATCGTGTTCCTCGGGCATTCCCGGCACATGCAGTCTAGCTGCGTGGTGCGACTCAGGATCGAGACAGTTTACCGAACAGGAAAAATACGTTACTCTTGACATCTCCGCCTCGATCCCATCAATACTCATCCTCAGTCCAATTCATCCACTTCTCCTCCCTCCTCCTCATCTCCTTCTCCTTCCCCTCCCAATCCCTCGCCTCCGCCCCCCTCCTCATCTCCACCATCTTCCTTTTCCGCTCCGACCACCCCGCCTCCTCCTCTTCCCTCCTCTTCCTTCCCGCCTCCGGATCCTTACCCGCCAGCACAGCCTGCCACTCCTTCACCAGCACCTCCAATTCCTGCTTCGCCTGCTCCCGTTCACGCAACGTCGTCGATGCAGACTTGTACTGCTCCATCAACTCGCTATGCTTGGTCCTCATGTCAGCCATCTCGTGTACCCGCGGATCTTCGACTTCTGGCTGCGCTGGCTCGGAGGCTATTTCGTCCCGTAGTTTTGTGATGTCCCAGCGGAGCATGTTGATGGAGGGTTGGATATTGCCTGGGCCGATGAGGGCGTCTTTGCTTGTTCGGACTGCGTCGTCGGCTGCTCTTCCGAGGCTGAAGAATGTGTCATGTACGTCGCCTGTGTCGAAAGAGGGAGTCTCCAGGCCCAAGACTTTCAGGAGCGGCTCAATGCGGGAAATGTATGCTTTCGTCTGCTCGGGTGTAATGGTGGACTGCTCCATGTTTGAGATTGAGGGAGTCCTCTGCCATGATGAATTAGCTGCGAAGCTCAAGGGTGCTGCTCTTTTTATGTTGGCGGCATCAAGGTGCAAGACCGTCGCCGGCCACATTCGTTAGTGCGGTGGCGCGGTCTAGACCTGGACTGCCAACGCTCAGCTGATGTTATGCGTGAGGGCGTGCAGCTGAGCAGACGCAACCTCGTCAACAGGCCGTAGCGCCCAGTGGAAAGTGTCCCTCAGTCGTTGCCAACGGAGGACTTGCGCGGAAGTGCAATTTTCTTTCGTTGAAGTAGCTACGTACAGTAATTCCGATCCGCCGCCAGGGCGGACGTGTTGCTATCAAATTCCTGCAAAATGGTATATGCACATCGTCAGCATAAGTATGGGGTATATCGTTCCGTCTTCCTTCTCTTCCCATCACATGGCCCTTCCAAAATCCAACAACCACATCCTCACAATCTCATCCCGTTCACATTAACCCACCCAGAACCAGCTTTCCCAAGCCGCCCACCTCTGCCTTCAATCCTGTCCTTGTTCCTTCTTCCAGCTCCCGCACCGCATTGACGACTAGTACCTTCCGAATCGCCTTGTCCGCCTTCACAAACTCTGCTCCAACCTGTCCGTTACACGCTTCTGGACCCGTGATCAATTCCAGTAGTTTTGCATACGTGTCGATCAACGTGTCGCATAGCGTAGAGAATGTGGTCGCGAAGTCGGGTTCGTACGGTAGGTGCGGCGTCAGTAGGAAAGCGAATTCGTGTTTTGTCGGGTTGATGGGAGAAGTCAGGTCCATCGCTGACGGAGACGTAGCTTCGGCTGCACTCGGACTGGTGGCAGTGGAGGAGAAAGAGGTTTGTCGCGGGATTCCGAGGAGTTCAGCTTGTCTCGCCTCCATACTTTCCACAGATGGCGTGGGAGGTGCGCCGAGAGAGGCTGACACCGTGGAAGCCCGGCGCGTGGATTTGTTCCTGTGTCCGCCTAGGCCCATGCTGGACTTGAACATTGCGCCCATGCGTGTTTTGGAGAGTGTGTTTCCTGAGGCATCGAAGCCGGAGAGGTTTTGGTAAGTTTCGAACTCGTGCAGGAGGGAGGAGAGAGCTTTGAGGTATTCCAGAGGAGAAGCCGAATTCAAGTCCAGGAGTGCCGGGAGGGAGTAGCCCAGGATGAAGTAGTTTGTGGCGCGCCGGCCGAGCTTGTGGGGTTGCAGCGATGCAAGCTGGGAGAGCGTGCCAGACGAATAGTGGTATGTGGAGAAGTGGAAGATGTCGCCGGTGTGGAGGCGTTGGAGGTAGGTTATGGTAGCGATGCGTTTGGCCGAAGTCTCTTGAATTTGAGTGTAGACGAGGGAATTCGGCGTAGGTGTCGGCCCGGAAGATGAAGCTGGAGGAGGGAGAAATGGGCGTGGTTCACGGGTGAAGCTAGTTTGCGGTCGGAGAGCGTCGGAAGGTTGCTGTCGAGGATGGCCGCCAAGCGTGGGGGCGTTGATCGAGGGCGCGAGCATAGTGGTGGAGCCAGGTATACCGCCCACACCGTCGAGGTAGATTGCAGTATTGCGGTTATTGGAGATGCTCTCGGTCGAGCGAAAGCGATTCAGACCCCTGGACGTGAGGGAGATCTTATGCCGGAGAGGCGGAGGTGCTTGTTGTGTGTAGGATTGTGAATCGCTGAACTGCGAAGGTGACCCGTCTCCTTCCTTGTCCGTCTTGCTGCCGCCTCGCAGTGGACTTCCGACCTGTCGGAATGATCCTCCACTGCCCGTACTGTTGTTGCCTCCACTGCTATTGTTCCTCCGATGTGATCGCAGACTCACACTTCTCCTGACGCTGGCAACTTGGTCCGTCACGCTCGACAGACTCAGTATGCTGCTGTCCCTCTTGTGTCCTGATGCCTTCCGATTCAATGTGCGGTCCCGGCTGCGCGTGTCGCCTGCGGCTGACCCTGCGTCTCCTGCTACCGAGTTGGCGGGACTGGCATTGCTGCTTCCGTAGCTGCCGAGGAGATTCGGGGTGGAGGAATTGGCGGTGGAATTGGCGGTTGGGGCGGGATGTTGGTGTCTCTTGCCCGTGAGACGTTCGACAAAGGAGGGCATCACTTCCGCGGCATTGCTGGGCAATATATGTACAGGATCCCAGGTATATTGGATTGGGGGCCTTGGAAATGAGGATTGATTGGTTGGAGTGGAGGTGTAGGTGTGGATGAAACGCGGTGAAGCGTTCCACCAAGGAGAGCGAGGACGCGATTGGAGGTGGGGAAGCCAGGAGCAAGCCTTCACTTGGACTTCCAACCTCACCTCTTCTCTCCTCCTTCTCACCATCACTATTGTCAGCTCACGCTCTATTGTCCATCAGTCTTCGAGGCGGCCGTCGTCAGACTGCATCACGGCTACCAGCAGGAGGCAGAATCGCACCGCGAAACAGCATTTCAAGCATCTCCCAGCATCGTGTCACAAAAGCGCCCGTCGGGCAGCTGCCTCGTCCATCCCGACAGACTTACACCGCAACGCAATCATCGGGCCAAGTACATCGCATCTCCTCCTCTCTCATGTGATCATTCGTTGTCTGTGGTCAGTTGTTCATTCTAAGTCTCCCATTGACCGGCTGATCCGTCGGGAGTGCTGGCGAAGCACGCAGATTTTCATGGTGAAACATACGACTGTAACATCACTGCGGAGAACGATTGGTGACCATTTGCAAAGAAGGCATACTGGCGATGGGAAGCTCAGTGTTGACCGTCGTAATTTGAGTGACATCTGTAAGTTGAGAGAGATCTGCTTGGAGGAGTTTGTGATGAGCGTAAAAATCCAAGGCATGAAGATGAAGCGTCGAGGACGGAGTGCCCGCTTTGCGATGCAGCGAATGGGGCGAAGTTGGCGAGTGAGCCGATGGACCGTGAAATATGAAGACTGAGCGTGTCGAAGGCGCGAGGGCCGAAGGCCTGTCATTGTCGACATATCAAGGTACGTGGCAACAAACATGTACTGTCAATGCGAATGCTGAACATCAGAATGTGTGCGCAGCCCGAAACCAATTCTCCTCTACCTGCACGGACGACCGACCAATTCCAAGGATATATACAAGAAATTTCTGGCCGTTCTCACCGCAACTTACGAGAACAGACTCGGAATGGGTCAAGTCGGGATAGGAGTTGCGGGAACTCACTGGGAAACTGTCTTCATTAGAAGGCGACGGTGATTGAGCGCTTGCGCTCTAAGTCGGTGGACTCAAAAACACCCTCTTTTTTGTTACCGCAAGGTCGTCGGTTCGAGTCGTTGAGTTTTTCGTTTTGGGCAGTAAGTGGGGAGGGTTGGGTTTGATACTCTTTTTGCATCGACTTGGAGGATTGCTGACTCCTTCGACACAGATCCTCGAGATCGAGAGCAAGATGGGAGCGGTGCTTTACGGGGACACTGATTGGGATGGCCAAGAAGCTTCACATCCCAAAGCGGACGCCACATATGCGCAAACA
Source organism: Zymoseptoria pseudotritici STIR04_4.3.1 (assembly GCA_000223685.2). NCBI lineage: Eukaryota > Fungi > Ascomycota > Dothideomycetes > Mycosphaerellales > Mycosphaerellaceae > Zymoseptoria > Zymoseptoria pseudotritici. Next base: position 50,220 of record AFIR01000697.1, read on the forward strand.
TTGGCGACAAACGTTGCAGACGGGACCCCGGCAATCTTCGGAATCTTGACCTCTGACTTCTGACTTCCGCCTTCACCATCTTCCTACTACATACCACCAACATCCGCACATCGCCAGGATGGACTCGACCCAACCACCTGTTCCTGACGGACATGACTGCGCAAGTTGTCATGGTCAAGCAAACATGGCATGCAAAGGCTGTCTCCTCGTCGTCTACTGCAATCGCGATTGTCAAGTCGCACATTGGCAAAAACACAAGAAGTACTGTAAGTCACCGATGATGAAGGAGAACTGGCAGCCAGGCTGGGTTACCGAACATCGCACGCCAACCTTCGTCGGTGACGGCTTGATCATCGGCTCCAATATCCGGAAGAAGTACTTCTGGGGCAACGTGCCGGCCATCGACGTGATTCAGCTTGCCTCAAACGAAGGAGCAGAATACAAGGGCGACTTGCGGCTGCTATTTGCTGGTAAGTCCGGTTATTACTTCATCTTGTTGTTTGGCCCCATCATAACAACTCACATGCAGCCTCTGGCGACCTTCGAAACGTGATCAAGTCGATGACTTCGCTTCCAGAGCATTACCAGGGCCGCACTACCTGGGTCATCAATGACAAAGACTTCGAAGTTGTCGCGCGCAACATCATCATCACGTTAGTAGCTTTAACGGCCTCCGAGGAAGAAGCAGCTCACTGTATGCTGCACGTCTGGTACTCGACACTGATCACGCAATCGCATGCGAATCTCGTTTCGGGCAAAGTTCGAGACCTGATCAATGACGTGGTCGGGAAGGTCTCGAGCAAGCCTGCGGACACGTATCTGGGAAAAACATGGACCTTCGGCTTGTGCTCCTATCGCGTGGAACTGCCGAAGAAGAGTTGGGACCTTCTCTTGACCTATCTCGAACCCCAAGAAGGCCTGTCCGCACTGCAGGCTTTGCAGATTCGCAAGGAGTCCACTCTGACGCACCATTATGAAGACCGTCGAGACCGCCGAGTCTTCGCGCAGCCACCAGCCCACCGCTTAGCGGGTGAGCGATTTCGGGAAGATGGCCTGTTCCTTCCATTCGGTTCGGATCGTAAGGACTTCTTGGTCCCAAACCCGTAAGTCGCCAAAGCAGGCAAGACTTATGCCGCAAAAGCTAACAAGCCCACCACAGTACATTCTTCCAGACTGCAGCATGGCCCATGAAAGCTGATGCTGACCCAATCGCTGGCTGGTCTTTGCCGAGTATCTTGGCGCAGTCTTCCGGTGCGGCGACCAACGATCTCTATGGAAAACTCTTCTATCAGATTCGCCACATGCTGGTCAAATTCCACCAGCGCATCAAGTCGCAGCCGACATTCTTTCGCTTCCTCAACATGAACGCCACCAACCTCGAGAAATACCTTGCAGGCGAACACTTCGCGCGCATTGAAGTCTCCAACATCTCTGACGCCGGATATTTAGGAGTCCATGGGACTCTCGCATTTGCGGCACCCTTGCTGGAGCCTTCAAGTGTCAATCCCAATGCGACGATCATCATGCTGTTCATGAATGCCGTGGAAGAGACCATTCATCAGGAGCCGAACAATGCCGACCGCAGACTTGAGCTCTTGCGTCTCGCTAAGTATTCGCCCATGAAGAGCCTGAGTACGATGAGATCCCCTTACGATCCACGCTTCATGTCGATGGGGACCTCCAACTCCATGTTCCGGGACGCAGACAAGTACTTCGCCAGGCAAGTGCAATCACCTTCAATGAGCTGCGGGCACGCTTCATGTGCGACAACTAGCTAACCTCGACAACAAATTCAGATACATGGACAAATTACAGTTCAACCTCGCAATCGAGTTCAGCACGGAGCTCGTTCCTCATGGTATTGCCATTAAGGAACCGCACACCATCATCGAGAAGTGGCCTTGGAGACTGAAGTTGGAGTTTGGGCAGCCGGGAGCTCAGGAGGAGTTCGAGATCTTGCAGTCTTCGGAACATTCTGGCACGGAGCGGTACATGGAGTGGAAGAGGAACGCATAAGAGCATTCGGCGAATTCGGTCTTGGGCCTGGGTGTATTGCGCCTTTGTTTGAGCTTGGCCTGCGAGTGCAAGATGTCACCGTCAGCAGGAGACTTTGGGTTCTTCGGCTCCGGTCATGCTATTGGTGGTTGACTCGAGTGACATGCGCTGTGTCCTGGAGCAGATACCAGCGCATGCTGTCAGAGTGAGCAACAAAAGACTGCATGGCATACGGGTCAGGTACGTTACAGCTCGTCCTTCACTTCCAATTCATGCTGATAACAGCGAGTGACAGCTAGTGACAACTCTGCAAAATTTGCTTGCCAGCGCATATGTTCACTGTGAGGCCACAGTTATCTCAGGAGAAGCTTCTCGATCATATCGACGCATGTCGCGTACGATGTCTCGTCATTGTTTGCGTGAACGGCACCCGGCTCTTCTTTCTCACTTTTCTTCATCTTCTTCTTGTTGACCTCCTGCTGCTGTCATTCTCTCTCTGTGTTCAACGCTTCATTTTCCAATTCAGCATCGCTCGTCCCCAGCACTCAACCATGGATTCCGTCGGCAAGCAATGCGCATCCTGCTACGGGTATGCGACGCTGGTTTGCAACAATTGCCGTCTCGTGGTCTACTGCGGGCGAGACTGTCAGATCTCACACTGGTCGGAGCACAAGAAATATTGCAAGTCACCTTACAGAAAATCCGACTGGCAGCCCAGATGGACAGTCCAGAACCGCAAACCGACACATTGGAGTCCTACCGACGGTCCATATGCATATGTTGGCGACAATATGTATCTCTTGAGCACTGTCCCTGCACTGGACATAGTACAGCTCAAGAACAACGAAGGCGAAGCGTACGATAAAGATCTGAGCCTCCTCTTTGCAGGTACGAAGCTTCATGTTTTCCAAAGTTTGAACTTCCTCACTGACTCACATTCAGCATCTGGCGACCCTCGCAATATAGTCGCCTCTATCGCGGCTCTACCCAAAGAATGGCGCAACAAGACCACTCTGGTGGTCAACGACTCAGATCTACCTGTCATTGCTCGGAACATCATCATCACTCTCATTGCTTTGTCTGCTCCCGAAGACGCCCGTGCAATCGATTGCATGCTTCATATCTGGTATTCTGCCTTCATCACTCCCGAGGATCTCGAGATACTGCGTGTGAATGTGCTTCCACTCGTGTCGCAAATTGTCCTGGACACCGCCGCCGAGCCCGAAGATGGAAAGCTGATCCAACACACCTGGAAGTTTGGCGCAAATTCCTGCCAGGTCAAACTGGAAAGGAAAGCGTGGGAGTTCTTGCTGTCTTGCTTGACGGCGGTAGAACACCTCCCTCTTGAAGATGCTCGGAACTACCGAACTGCTGTGACTCTAACGCCGATCCGCCGAGATTGGAAGGAGAAACACTTCGTCGATCTGACACCCTCTGCTCGGGTCTGTAAGCAGCGCTTTCGTGAGGATGGCCTCCTGTTGCCCTTCGGAGCAGATCGGACAGACTACAGTATCCCAAACCCGTAAGTCATGCTGCAAGATTATGCTGACCTTCCTGCTGACTTTGATCCCAGCACATTCTTCCAAATCAACGCACACAAGACCGATGGAGTCCGCTGGCCCCTGGCGGACGATGCCGATCCTCTGAACGGCTGGGACCTGGGAGAAGTGCAAGCTACTAATGCTGGACCAGCGGCGAGCGATCTGTACGGAAAGCTTCACCACTTTGTCAAAAGCAAATTGTCCGAGTTCACCCGTCGACTCGCAAGTCAGGAGTTCGAATTCGTCTTCCTTCATCTCGATGCCTTGGATCTCCAGCAGCACTTGGGCGACCAACGGTTCGCACGCATCGAAACCTCCAATCTCGCCGACGTCAACTATCTGGACATGTATCGTGTGCTCGAGTCGTTGGGACCGCTACTGCAGACGCCTGACGAAAACCCACACGCAACCTTGATCGCTTTCTTCATGAATGCCGTCAAACTTGAGGTCTGCTGGTCTCCCGACAAAGTATCCGACGAGCAGGAGAAGGCAAAGGCGTTGAGATATCTGAAACTCCCTCCCCACCACGACCCGTGGGCGAACAGAGGCACTCCAGGTTTGGTGACTTACATGAATGCTATACCGTTCATGCGAGAGGCTGAGGTGTACTTCTCAAGGTAAAGGTGTCATTGTTCAGCATACCGATACACAACTAATCTCGGACTAGGTACACGAAACGAATCAATCTCCGAGAACTGGAAGCAAATTCCGACCAGGATGTGGAAGGAGGCATGTCCATCAAGCAGCAGCATACGATCGTGGAGAAGTGGCCCTTTGGACTGAAGATACCTTTTGGTCAGCCCGGCGCGGACAAGGAGTTCAAAATGCGGCTTGCGAGTCCTACGGTTTACGGTACTGAGCGGTACATGGAGTGGAAGCGGAATGCATAAGACGCCAGATGGACTGACGATCTTTGGCAACTGGTGCAAGGACTGCAGCGGTTGAACTTACAGTGTGTGTTTGGTTCTTGACCGGAGAACATGCTGAGTGAGCGAGGAACGAGCCAGCGAACACACTCGTGGACGTTCTATCGATTCCCTTGCTGCTTGACTCGAGAGAGGGCCTCTGATCAGCAGAAGCAGGTGGCACTGTGTTGTCTATGATGTCCACAATCAGTGCACGAATGGGTGCGAGACAGGACTTTCGGCTTGAATATGGGCCAATCTCCTCAAGGTATGTCTAGACTTCTATTAGACGTCCTACTACTCCTCTTAACATATGAGTTGAGCTGCTCTTAAGGTACATGACCATTTTACATCGATGATGTTCTTGTTTATCGTCTACCTTCACGACTCTAAATGCCTCCATCGAAGTGGATCTTCGGGAGCCCGCATGAAGGCCCGAGCTGTAGGTCATACAAGGCCAGCGGAAATCCTATTCACGTGCGTGTACCCGACCCGCCGCTGAGCTTCTTCGCTCGTTTGCCCAGAGAACATCTTCTTCTTTCCTTTCATCTCACCACCCTCGCCTTCCTTTGGCACTACATCTCCCGATGGACTCTACATCGACAGCGCCGGTCATGGCCGGCAGAGACTGCGCTTCTTGCCACCAAGAAGGCAATCTGGTTTGCAAGAGCTGTCAGCTTGTGGTGTACTGCAGTCGAGATTGCCAAGCTGCGCACTGGAAGAAGAAACACAAGCAAGACTGCAAAGGCCCTTTCATGAAGAACACCTGGCAGCCTGCGTGGATGAAAGAGAAGCGCAAGCCAGGATTCCCTTTGCACACTGCGGCGCACGGAGACCCAACCTCAGAGGATGCCGATCTGGGAGTGCCACTCTGGGCTACTATGCCAGCTCTGGACATGCTGCAGCTCCCGGCGCACGAGGGCAAGAACTTTCAAGGTGACCTGCGGGTCTTGTTTGCAGGTAAGTCATTGTCGACACATGAATTATCCTGTATCATGCCATTTCTGACAGATCTTCTTTCCCAGGTTGCACGGACATGGCGAACGTGGTGAAATCGATTGGCTCTCTGCCCGAAGAGTACAAAGGTTACGCTACATTCGTCCTCAACGACGAAAACTTCGAGGCAACGGCACGCGCGATTCTGATTAGCCTCATCTCTCTCACGACACCGATCGAGGACGACGCCATCCACTGCATGCTACACATCTGGTACTCGGCCTTCATCACACATAAAGACAAGGCGATCATCGTGGAAAACGTTCTCCCACTTCTCGCTGGAGTCGCCAACGATTTGGAAGAGCTCGATACCCCCGAGAAGAAATCCGAGATGCTCACCAAGACATGGTGTCTCGGGACGCACCGCGTGCAGGTGAAGCTGACGAAATCGCATTGGTACCGTCTGCATCGGTTTGTCACTCAGCCAAATGTTCCTCGTAGAGGCGTGCCGGAGTTTCTGATCAAAGTACAAGATGACCCACAGCTCTGGCAAGGGTACCGTCATTTCATTACGCGGAAAGCTTCACGCCGAGACTGGATGCACAAGCGGTTGTACACGCAACCACTGGCGCATCGAGTCTGTACCGATCGATTCGTGGACGATGGTCTCTTGCTTCCATTTGGAGCCGACAGATCTGACTTCGTGGTACCAAATCCGTATGTTGCGAGACCACTGTTTCTTGAATCTCCGTACTGACACAAGCTCATCGTAGGTCGTTCTTCGAATCTCCGTGGTGGACCATGCCCGAGGACGCCGACCCCAGAACCGGATGGAACAACGCCGAAATCCTCGCGACGCCCTTCGCCGCTAGCAACGATCTGTACGGAAAGATCCATTCCCACGTCCAATCCTGGCTGAAGAAGTTCCATCGTCAAGTGCACTCCCGCAACATCGATCTTCACTTCACCTGCCTCGCACCCAAGGGGCTCGCCGACCATCTCGTGGGGAGCGAAGCATTCGCACGAATCGACGCAACCACCTACGCAGACAGCCACCTCCAGTCAGGTCAAAGCATCGACACCCTGCTTGGTCTCTTCACTCCACTACTGCAGGCGTCACATATCAACCCTGACGCAACATTGCTCACGCTTCACCGTGAGGGTGTTGCAAGCATGGTGAAGGAGAACAGACTTCCTCAAACGCAAAAGCTGACGGAGATGATGCACACCATGTTGCTCTCCAGACCTGTCCCGCGTGATGATATGTCTGAACCATCGTCTGCGTACGACGTCCGCTTCGTACTGTCCAAGGAGGGTATAAAGCACGCGCGAGATGTGGATGCGTGGTTCGCGGAGTAAGTTGAACTCGGTACCTCCTCTCCTGCCAACTGATGCTGACCACGCTTTTCTCCTCGCTGCCATAGGTACATGAAGGAGCATAAATTTGTCGACGCCGCAAAGAAAGTCGGCATGGCTATGCGGGAATCGCATACTATCGTGGAGAAGTGGCCAACGAAGTTGAAGCGGGACATTATGGATCTGTACGCAGCGCAGGAGGAATACCAGGCGCTTCGTGCTTCTGGTCTGCGCGGCGACGAGCGCTACATCGAGTGGAAGAGGACTGCTTCGCCGACGGAGGAGGGTTCGTGATGACGGCCGGCTGGTCTTCGAATATGATCCTTGCGAAGGACCAGAATGAGGGCCAGCGGGAAATGTTGATGACAGGATTTCTCGACCTTGCGCTGCTGCGTAGCGGGAGCTGAGAGTCAGTTGGCACTTGGAGGGCGCACTTACTTGGTCGGCCTGGGTTTTGAAAGATTCATGATACTACAGCTCGGACGAAGGCATCTGGGCAGGATAGATTTCGCTTTGAACGAGCAGCAATTTCGCAGGGCAACGACTGTGACAGCTCCGTTCCAAAATGAGAAACTGCATTTGACTTCTCACGTCTTCGCGCACGTGTGCAGCCAGGTGTCCATTCCCTCCATCCCGCACTCCAACAACAAATCAGCCGGGTATCATATTCCAGATGGAACCGTGCTCCAAACGCCATCGCTAAAAGTGTCAAACCCATCCCTCAATCGACTCTCACCCCATCTCCACCCTCTTCCCTCCCCCACCGACCTCCTCTCCATCCTCCACCTTCCTCTTCTTCCTCCCTCTCCCCCGTCCCTTCTTCCCACCCTTCAAATCCTCCTTATCCGCCCCTCCCACCTCCGCCAAATCCGCCAGATTCGCCGCACTCTCCTTCTGCAACCCATCCATATCCACCGCTTTGCGCGCGTTCTTCATGAACTTCTCCCGGAACATGTACTCGGACACCCTTCCGAGAAGCGCGGGATTCTGCCGTAGGACCCATCGGAAGTCGTCGACTTTTATTTTTTGCCGGCGCGAGTAGGAGGCGCAGAGGGCGGCGGCGTGGCAGGTTTCGATGATGAAGTCGGTGAGGATCTCGTCGAGGGTTGTGACTGTCAAGGGGAGGGGGTGGTCGGTGTCGCCGAAGGCGTAGAGGAGTTGTTGGACTGGGAGGGGAGGTTAGCCGGGTTGGAGGGATGTGGGAGGGAGAGAGCGTACGGTCGGGGTTTTGGAAGACTTGGCCTTTCTGCCGCGGACGTGCGCGTGGTTCGGCCATGATGTTGGTGTTGTTTGAGGAAGTAGGATGTTCGTTGTGAAGGTTGTGGTCGTTGTCTTCAAGGTGAAGTGCAGCTCGAGGAAGCACGTGACATGTCCCAGGACTTTTGACCCTGGCACATTCACTTAGCAGCCACGTGTAGGCGACCAGACATCATCCGCAAACATTCACCTCACATTCCATCAGGACGCTAGAAAGAACCAGTCGAACGATTCAACTTGCGACGAGGAGCCTCATATCTCGATACCATACCAGCCGCAGGGCAAGATCTCTCAAAATGCTCGGCATCCTCAAATTCCAGACCTTTCTCCTGGTCGTCCTCCTCTTTATCTGCTCCTGCACATATCTCCACGGCGTCTTCCCAACCTGGCTAGATCGTAACAAGTCTGGGTAAGTGATGATCGCCTCGCCATATGAAGCCGGCGGCCGGGGAGCTCAAAAACGCATCATGCTGACATGGTTCTTGCAGACCTCTCGGAACATTCTGGCGAGCAGCCCGCATTGGAGAGCGTTTGAGCCCGTATGTCAGCTTGTGCTGTATGGCTATGGCGGTAGGTTTTGGACGATACTCCGACCTCAAGGAATCGAAGCTGACAGATACTGCAGGTGAGCTTATTGGTACAATGATATCTCAGAGGCCGGTGTGAGGGATTAGCGATGGCGCGAGGTATTCGATCTGGGAAAGTCATGGTATGCAGCTCCACGATTCGCTGCGAAGACGATTGACTGCTTCTTGCAAATGGGAGTACTGGGAAAGCTGGGAAATTTGCTGAATCGAGGATGATTTTATGGGTCCTCCAATGCACGTCGCCGGAGCGGGATTTGGAATGTTGGGAGGAGGTTGCGTCAAGGTCAGCGAGACCAATGTTCAAACCCATCAAGTGTTCCAGATGCGACATCGCGGTCAGAGGCCGCACAATTTGACTTTCGCAGTGGCGTCTTGATCCTGCAAGCCATCACACCTATGGATGAGCAAGACCCCGCCTCGAACGTTTCAGGCTGGACATCATGATCTTGTCTGGTTACGCAGAAGAGACTACAGTATCGACGCATTCAATTACAGCGAAACCCTCACCATTTCCAGACTTCCTCAATTACGAACAGAAACAATCATGTCTGACCTCAAGCCTCACTTCGATACGGCCTGCAGACCTTGCACGCCGCAAGATCTCACCAAGCAACCTAGCCACGACAAGTCCCTCATCTCACGCATCAAAGCCCGCTTCAGCTTCAGGCTTGAAGACTTTTACTCGCCCACCGGTGCGACCGATCGGACTGCTGAGCCGGAGTCTACGGCTGCAACTGAAACGTCGGTGAATCAGGCCCGGAACTCCGCCAACGAGCTCAAGGCCAGAGTCGATGAGCTCTACGCCGAAGTACAACAGCAAGCACTTCAAGCCGAAGCCGACGGCATCATGCCCGATGGATGGTCAGAGCCTGTCTCAGCCTCGAAGGCCCAATTCAAGCAAGCATTGCAAGGGTACGACAACGCCTTGTCCAGCCTGCGGGTCGCTCTACAAGAAGATCGAGACTCGCGGTTTCCGCACAAATGGAACGTAAAGGCGGAAACGAACTATAAGGTTGAGATTGAGGTGACGAGACGGAAGCATAATGAGGTGCTTGCGCTGCAAAGCGAGGAGCGCGAGGCGGAGGAGCAACATGAGGCAAAGACTTTGCGGCGGGAATATGGATCGAAGAAAGCCTGCGAGTGTGGGGATCGGCATTTGCGTGCGCATTGGGCTTTTGACCGGTATGGTTTACGCAAGGTTTAGTTCTGGCAGTTCTTTCGAGGCGGGTTGGAGCGGTGCGAAACGCAATGGTCTCGATGACGGAGTTCGGTATTGGAAGAGCAAGTTGAAGTGAAGAATGGATGGCTATGGTTCAGGCGCATGGACGCACTGCCGCTGATTAACATGTCAGGCTGGCATGATTGTCAGCTTGCCGACGTCCTTCACCTGTGCTAAGGGACCCTCTTTGCCATGCTCTGGAGTGAGTTGTGTCAGATGCAAGCCAGCTCGACTTGCCATGTGCTGGTCCGGCATGTATTCACCCTAACGGCTACCAAGCTCATACTCAGAACGACATCAAAACATTCCTTAAACCGCAACCACTTCCTCTCCACCGACACAACGTCGTCGCTCGAGCCTCGCAAGTCACCAGAATAACATACTTCAAGTTATCAATCCAGTCCGCTTTCGCCTCAAAATGGACCCCACGGATCTGGATCAAGAGCAAATCGAGTCATACACCGACCGTATTAAGGTGCTGCTCAAAGAGCTCGGTATCGATGCTTCCCTCGGCGCTCGTATCGAAAATCACGCCGAGCTCATATCTCGTGCTGAAGCGAAGGTCCAACAGCTTCAGGGCACTGTCGATGATGTCTACGCAAACATCACGTCGCTACGCTTAGAAGCCCAAGAAGCGACCCAAGTTGGCAGCATGCCAGACTCGAACTGCCAAGGCTGGACGTGGAGTGAGTGGAGGAAAGGTATCGACGAGCCACGGGACAAATTGGGCATTATACACCAGGAGCACCGCGATGCAAGCTACAACCTGTGGGCCGGTTTGGAACACAAGAATGAGCTGCAGTCAATACTGCTTGAGTGGAGCAGCGCAGATATGAAAGTGAGGCGCGCACAGGTGTGGGCGGAAAGGGACAGTGTGAGGGCCAGCGCGTATGTTTTTGGTTCTGAGCAGCGGGATCGGGAGCTTTACAATGAAGGAAAGGCACGAGCGTTGCAAAGGGAATGGTGCACGACCGAGACAGACATGAAGCGAATGAGGGATTCTGGCGAGGACCCGGAAAGGAATCCACACCTGGAACGACCCCTGAAAAAGCCTACACTCTAGTATCGGTGAATCGGTTGCTTCGCCCGAGCACGGAGGAAGCAGGATGCTATCTTGGCTCTACATCAGGTCGCCACAAGTCGATTCGAGTCCTCCGATCTGTCGCTATCTCCTCCCGGGCACGCACTGTGCCTTATCTGGGAAAGTCTGCTGCGTACATTCTTGTCTTGGAACATTCTTGCAGCCACTTCTTCGCTTCGTTAGGGAGCGTGGGCAGGATACAAGCTTCAGCAAGGCCGGAAAGGAACCATCAAAAGCGCGAAATGTGTTTCTACGCCGCAAAGTCTACAGTTCTGCGCTTGCCTTCTTCTGTACTCAATGAAGTCAATGATAATCAACCGCTGGTACCGGACCGAGCGCTGCGTGAGCGTGAGGATGACAGCCGTGCAATCGAACAAGGCATCTCGAATCTCATCGATCGCCGCCTCTGCATATTCCGCAGACCACTCTCGCAGATGCTGCAGTCTTCCCACCTCCCACCAGCGCTCTCGCTCCACCACTCGTCCCTTCCTCTGCCTTCCGCGATATCGGTCCCCCTCTCAAACTCACGCCTTATCCCCTTCGCGAGTTTTATACGCCGGCCAGTGATCCAACACATCCTCCACCTTACGAACAGCCAATTGTGCGTAAGCCCGCGCCTGAGACGCCACTTCGAGCTGCATCACAAGCTCGGAGTGCTCGCGTCTCGCAGAGTCTTGCCGCAGGAAGAACTCCTCGCGTCAAGAATCGTCGGTTTCGTTCAGCATAGCTATCATCTGACCATTAACGCTGTTGAGCTCGTCCACGGCAGCGGACTTTTTTGTTCGAGGTCTTCGATTTCTTGGTTCCGTTTGTCGAGTATTTGTGTTGCTGCGGCTAGGATGCGGTCTGCATTTTCCGGACGAGGTTTGAGACCCCGGTTTGACTTCCACGTCCTCTCTCATGATCTCGTAGAGTATGGACCGGCATTCGGCGTCGATTGCGGCTCTTGTCATCTTCTCAGTGGGCTTATTGCTGAGGTGGAGCTCCGCGGACCGATCTTCGTGTGCAAGTAGAAGTTCAGGTTGAGACGGGGAGAGGTGTTTCTATAAGTGCATTGTGCGGTATCGCTTATGTCCGATCATGCCATGTTCGTGGCGGCTTTGGCTTGCATTAGCTGGGGGCTAGAACCTGCAAACCAATTCACACTCGAAGGCCACGCCCGACTCTGCATCCCGGTCTCTTTCCTCAACTCCTTGAATGCATACTGCACACTGACATACGCCTCGCCGATCCCCGACAAGTGCTCTGGTGCTCCTGATGTGTTCCGCACTACTGACCCCATGCTCCAGAGGGAGGCAGAACGGACAGCCTCTTGTTTCATTCTGAGCCATGTCTCGGCGAGGCAGATCAGATCGCATTGGGCTATCGAGAACAACGCCAGATAAAGAATCCGATTTCAATATGCTGAAGGAAGGCTTAGTGAGGTCAAGATATTGCTCGAGCATTTCAGACTCTAGGAGATTCTCCGTGCACTTACTCGGGTTCCTGGCCATGGCGGCGTTCCACTCAGACAGCACGTTCTTTAAGTGCTCTGCAGCTACCTGTCTTGCGCCGAAATTGTGGATCAAAATCCCCAGGGCTGCTCATCTCCCTTTCACAACTGTGGGGCCACATGCGTGGGACTTCCAAGCAATGCCCTTGTACATCTCAGTCGATACCCGGCTAGCTCTGGCTGATATTCACCGCTGCGCGAATCCTCCTTAGCTCTCCATTGACAAGTTCAACAAAGCTTTCTGTCGCTGGAGATGCGTGTGGTGGGAAGCCGTCACTCCGGTCGGGATGAAACGGTTCCAATGTGTATAACCATAGTTCGTACTCGATTCATCAAGCGTCTTCTTCACTGCCTTCTTGATGGATCCAGCGATATGAAGACATGGCGTGTGGTCAACACCACCGATAGCATGTGCTGTATGGATTTCGAGAGATTGGATCGCCTCGTATAGTCTTGTGACGCTGGGCGTGAAGTTTCCCGGACTCGCACGGGGCAGGATACTCAGGCCTAGGTCTTGAAGACCGAGGATCAGAGATCCGCAGATGGCTGCGTCGCATCTCTTGAAGTTTGGAGTATTCGTTCGGTTGCAAAAACGAATACCGTCAACCGCGCCGAAGCATTTGTCCAGGTAGGGAGTGATGACCTTGAGAATCTTCGTGACACGATGCGCCCTGCCGTCCCGGACGCTTTCTGTAACGAATGTCAGCAGCTTCGCACGACCTTATGGCGGTAAGTGCTGCACATACCCATGAGTCCTGGCGGCATATGGTTTGGAAGCGGCTTGCCGTCGTACAGCAGATTGCCATCTTCATCCGTCTCAGCCTTCATTACCAGAACAGAGACTGCTTTCTCAAAGTCACTCAACAAGCCATACTCCCAAGCAATCCATATGTTCTGGACTTTCTCCTGCTGGGTTGCTCCTTCCACCCACGAGTCGTTCAACCACCGTGCGATCCAAGGTCGGACGACCCGAGTCGCCTGATACTTGTCCGTCAAGATCGACAGCTGAAGTAAACTATCGAGTGATACTGGACCCGGGACCTTGTCGAACTGAAGATGCGCAATGCGCAATACAAGGTCCAGCGCAGTCCAGTCATCGTCTTCCAGTGTAAACTCCATCCGGCTTGTGCTTGCGGTTGTGCTTGGGCTGGCGGGCATTCCCATAGTGGCACGATACTTCACCATCGACTTCCACGGCTCACAAACCAAAGCGAAGGCCCGCGAGTATACGACAAACGACCTCGTAGCGCCGTCCGTCTTCGCGATGACCACCGCATCACCGCTTTCATCAATGATCACCTCGGAAGGAGTCGGAAGGGAGTCGCCATCAGAATCGCACATGGCATAGTCGTCGTTTCTGGAGTCAGAAGGCGAATTATGTCGTTCGATGTCCATACTTGAGAGCTGAGCACGATGTTAATGCAGTTGATGCAAACGTTGCGTGTTGTCAGCGGGAATGAGTTGAAGTCAGTGATCCCGGCGAGGTGAACGCGAAACCAGCGCGAATTTTACTAGCGTGGCGGGAACGCGGCCCCTTGTCCATTCGAGATGCATATCGACAGCATGGAGAAGGTATAGACGACACGATTGAGCTTCACGAGAATCAACGGCGAGCCGGCCTGAGACGAAGAAAGTCAAGCGCTCGGTGGCGTCAAAGAAGAAAAGCGAGACATTGATCAAAGGCCATTAGCAACATCAAAGGCAGAAGACCGCACGCCGCATGTCAAAGACATGCTCGACGCTCGACTTGTTTGGGCTGTCTGGGCTATAGCATGGATCGCAATACAGAGATAAAAACTTCACCTGCACACATATATGCTCTCCGTCGAATATCCCTCAGCCACCTTCCCACGGACTGTTCGAGGAGACAGAGAGAGATGCCTCAGACATGAAGCTTATGAGCAGGACGGGAGGATCAACGAGCAAATAAGAGATGAAACGGCTCGCGCTATCTTGGTATGAAACCCAACTTCATACCTTTGGCGAGCGCTCTGCTTATCCTTCTTCTGAATTGGAATCCCGGCGAGCGCTCTTGATCCGAAATCTTGAACGCATTCAAATGCATTCCGACTGCTTCCGAGAACACAAGCCCAAAACTTAAACGGCTGAGCAGATCTCGAGGTCTTCAGCCTTTCACCTTGCCCAGTTCGTCATTGCACGTATCCCTTCGTTCCCGTCGTGTTCCCCGATGTCCCTGGGTTCCCATCACTTTTGCGCTCCCTTGACTGCGCAAGATCTGACCCAAGGCTCTGGAGGCGGTCGGTCCGGCGTAACGTTACTCCAGTAACGTCAACAGCTTCTTCTGGCGTTGGAGATGTGCCTTGTGTGCTTCTGTGACGGCTGATGGGACCTGAGACTTGAGTACGGCGTCGGTCTGCTGGTGGAGCTTCTGTTGAATGTTGCAACCGTAGTGAGCACTACAATGACGTTTGTACCCTGTGTACTGATTGTGAATCCCGAGGTCCTTGAGGCCCTCAATGAGCGCGGTTGGGCTGAGCGTGATTCTGTCCGGGCTCGGCAAGGGGAAGAGACCCAACTTAGGAAGCTTGACGATGACAGCTCCGCAAATATTTGCGTCGCACGCATCGTCTTGATGCTTACAGAATCGAATACCTCCGACAGTACCGAGGCATTTGTCGATCATGGGTCGAACGAAGCCAGTAAGTGTGGTCATGACCGAGACTCTAGCTGCGAGGATGCTGCCTAAGGTCGTATGTTAGCAGCTGCAACAAACAGCATTGACGGTGCTTTGTTGTTCAGGACTTACCAGCGACTCCAGGAGGCAGACGCTCCTCAACCTCGTCTCCCTGGTAGAGCAGCACAGTGCCATCCTCGCTCGTGCCCGTCGTCAGAACGAGAGAACGGGTTAGAGCCTCGAATTCGTCCGCGAAGCCATATTCCCACGCGATCCAGATGCGCCCGCAGGTTTCCATAGCCGGCGAGTTGTTCCAATCCTGCTTCAACCAGCGTGGGATCCACGGTCCAACGATCTGGGTCGCCTGGTATTTGTCCGTCAACATCGACAGCGCCGCCATTCTTTCCAACGACATGGTAGCGGGTATTTTGTTGAATTGCAGATGAGCGATCCGGAGCACGATCTCCAAAGCATCGAAATCATCGTCCTCCAGCGTGAATTCGACACGGTTTGAGCGTGCCGGTGTTCCCATGGTAGTGCGATATTTGACCATTGAGCTCCATGGCTCAGAGGCCAGTGCGAACACTTTCGAAGAGACGAGGAAATTTTTCGTGTTACCGCCAGTCTTCGCAATGATGGTCGCGTCGCCGGAGCCGTCGATCGTGACAGTGCTGGTGGACCGGCTCGTGCGTGAGTTGTTTGTGGCCATCGGGTGAGCTACTCGATAGTGTGCAAGTGACGCCGTGTCAACTTGAGAGTGGTTCCAGGTTCGATCTGAAGATGTTGTTAAAGCTTAGCGAGGCTCGATTGACGAACAACTGAAGTGAATGAAGGGAGTGAAGGAATGATCTGAGGCCATGGCAGCTCACATGCAAACGGAGTCCTTAGCGCCGCTCGCTTAGCGTGCCCAAAGCGGGCGGAGTATGACCACCACCCAGCTGGCCTGCGTAACTCCAGGCTGCTTCATAATGTGATCTGTTGGAAAAGGGTGTCATAGAAGTCATTATAGAGATACGCACATGTCATGTGCTCCTCACTTGGCTCTTAGAACACTGTCACTCTGCCAGCTCTTCTCTCAACTAGCCACATATCACCAAGTTCCTGGCCTTCATCGCCCGCTGGCCCGCCGAGAGGTAGAAGACCGCTGGGAATGCGGGCTAGCAACACGCCGCGGAAACATTCCCTCCAATTTCACCGGGCCATCCGGATACAACAGCTTGCGCTGCTTCTCAATATGGGCCTCATGCGCCGGTGTAACGGCCGACGGAGTCTTCGCCAGCACTTCTCTCATCCTTCCCCGGATCTCAAGAGTCGAAATGCAAGCCAAGTGGACTCCCTGCCTCTGAATCTGGGAGGAGAATTCGACAATATTGAGTCCCTGCAGTAAGGCGGCTAGTTCGTGGATGCTGAGGCAGAAGGGTCCAGAGCTCCGCAACGTAGACAGGCCAGAAATTTGTAGACCGAGCAGCAGGGAGCCGCAGACGGAGACATGACATGCGTTCTGTTCTTCCTCGGCTTAGCAGAAGCTGCCTGGGTAGACGGAAGCTGGTGATCCGCTGGCCTGCGGAACAGTGGCCTCGTAAAGCCGCTGCTGGACACGGGATCCTGCAGGCACATTCTTCAGACCACGCCCCCTTCATATTGTCCATATCGCTCAGCATCAATCTTGACGCTAGTATCCGGACTCCTCTTCGACGCCAAATCCTGCTGCGAAGGCGGAAACAATAGCTTACTCTGTCGTTCAAGGTGAGCTTCATGAGCGGCCGTCAGGCTCGAAGGTATCGTCACCAGAACTCCCTGAACCTTTGCTTGGATCTCCGAGGTAGGATCGCACTTAGCATGCACTCTCTGCTCGTGCGGCGAGTAATGGAAGATCCGGAGTCCTCGAAGCGCCGCTTCGAGCTCGCGGACGCTGCGTTTGAAAGGCGACGAACTGCGGGACGGTGACAGTCCGATCGGTCGCAGACCCATGAGAATGGAACCGCTGATGTTGACATGGCAGGCATCGAGGGGGCGAGTGCAGCGGCAGAATTGTAGTGATGGTCCACCTGACCAGGGATCACGGAGGCCGGTTGCGCTTGCTTGTTCTCCTGTGAGACGACAGCGGTCGAGGTAGAAGTAGGCGATGTCGAGGAGTCGGTTGATGACTGCTTGTCTGACCTCGACGATATGCTCTGTGATGTCAATTAGTCTCTGAAGCGAGCTTGGAAAGATCCGCACGTACCGACAAACCCGACGGGAACTTGATCAGACATGGGCTTCCGATTGTAGACCAAGCATGCCGGATCACCTCTCATTTCAGCATCCAGTATAAGCGTCGCCGCAAGACGCTTGAAGTCTTCGACCAGTCCGTACTCCCATGCGATCCAGATGTTGGAGATCTGTTGGGCAATGTCTGCATCCTTCCACACTGAAAGCCAGCTCGAGATCCACGGCATGACCACCCTTGTAGCCTCGTACTTGTCCGTGAGCACCGACAAAGCAAGCAATTGTTCCATCGAAAGATTTTGCGGAACTTTCTCAAAGCGTAGATGGGCGATGTGCAACAGGGTGCACAAGGCGAATTGGTTGTCGTCCGAAAGATTGATCTCAATGCGGTCGGCCTTCTTAGATTCCTCCGAGCCCATGATCCTCCGGTATTGGATCATCTTGGCCCATGGTGTGCAGAGTAAGGAGAATGCTTTGGAGGAGACGAGGAATGGACGTTGCAAGAAGCCCACGTATACGAGGCAATCACCCGAGGGATCAAGCACCGTCTCGGCGAGAGAAAACCCTGAAGTGACAGAGAATGGTTTACTGGCGGCCGAAACGGCAACAGGGCTGATTGTCGATGCCAACCGCTGTGTACCTGTGCCCAACGCGCTTCGGTGTGGAAGCCTGGCGACCGCTGGTCTTGACATCCTGCTCCGCGGGCTGGTCAAGGGCGTCCGTAATGCTGATCCGGATGTCGCGGCTGTTGCTGGCGTTCGTAGAGCGTCTCCGAACAAGGATGACTGGGGCGTACTCGCTCCAAATATCGATGGCGTCGTGGTGCGTTGAAATACAAATGCTGGTGGTCGTTCAGGTGCCGGTAGTGACACTTGAGGAGATGTCGGCAGTGGGATCGCCGTCGCCTCCTGCAACGTGTTGTCTAAAGCCGGCACCGCCTGCGAAGAGCCTATAGCTGCTCCATCTGGTAGCGGAGCGTCTGTGGTCGTTGGAGACATCTGCTCTTGTCGCGCGTCCGGCTCCGATGGTTCTGTAGGTCCATCTGCCGTAGAAGACAGCACAGGGCTCGGCGTGGCGATTGGATGTAGCGCTTGGTCCGCTCCGCTCACAGGCTCTGAGTCCTGCTCGGATGCTGCCGCCATACCGTTGTTCATGTGTAGACGGAACTCCCAATGGTGTTCACACAAGACGTTGATATACCCCCAGCACTAGCGCGTCTCGCTTAGCCTAGCGCGAACCCTTGTCGATTCTCGCGAATCTCGCACGTCTTCGAACTTTAAACATTTCCATTAATGACTTCGACCTGACATCTACATCACATCGTCACCAAGTAAAACATCGGAA
The DNA here is from genome assembly GCA_000223685.2 of Zymoseptoria pseudotritici STIR04_4.3.1. Classification (NCBI taxonomy): domain Eukaryota; kingdom Fungi; phylum Ascomycota; class Dothideomycetes; order Mycosphaerellales; family Mycosphaerellaceae; genus Zymoseptoria; species Zymoseptoria pseudotritici. The sequence continues at coordinate 68,776 of AFIR01000697.1, forward strand.
TCATCCTGGACGAAGCAGGCGAAAGACGACCCTACCCCTCCAGCTGAACGAATCTCGATGTCACCTCTCCCTCCACCAAATCCAAACTTCACACCTCCAACTCTACCTCCAAACTACATCCTCCGACCAGTAACCATTTCTCAATCTCATCAAATCTCAGCTCGCACAAAGACCATACTTTCAATTCTTGCTCCATCAAGCGACTACAACCCGGACGATGCACCCGCAACTTCGGATTCTGCCAATATTCCATCTGACAAAAATGCCACCAAGGCTGGAGCCGGAAAGAAGACCGCAGACGCAAAATCTCAAGTCACGATCGTAGCTCTCACGGCTCCCAACCCAAGAGCCGCAGGGAAACTCATCAGTATAGTGGAAATTGTCAAGCGGGAACTGGAGAGCCAGAAGAAAGCAAGCGATGTTGGAGGGGAGGTGAAGGCGAAGGGTAGAGGTTGGTGGCAGTACACGCAGCTGAAAAGTGTCGTGCAAGAAGTGCCGAGGGAGAGGAAGCGGGAGGTTAAGGCAGGTGGGGATGGGGGTGAGGGTGCGGTGGAGGGAGCTGCCGAGAAGGATGATGAAGAAGAAGAGGATGCATTTGAAGTTATGGATCCTGCGAGGACGAGTGGGAAGAGGAAGCATGGTGGTGAGGAGTCTGAAAAGACAGGAGAGGTGGAGGAGAGAGATTCGACGACGAAGAAGAGAGCGATGCCGGTTTTGACGGTGTATTTGTCCACTGCTCCGGTGAAGGAGTTGAGAATCGCTTTTGGGTGAGTTTGTTCATGGCAGCTTTTGCTCGCTGCTCCCAACTGGCCGAATGATATTAGAAACAACGCTGACACTTCTTCTTCTGCAGCGAACAAACTTGAGATGGCGTAGATCTCAACGGCTTTCACGCCCATCTGAATGCGTTTGCGATTGCTACTGCGATCACCGTGCCACGTTGAAGCTGCTTCGATCCCGGCTGGGACAACACTCGCCATGCCTAAGATGGACAGCTCTTCGAGAAGGCGCTATTTCGCCTTTCGTCTGCTGCGATTATCCGAACGTTCGATGAGATGGTCTGATGCCTCGCAAATCAGACCATGTCATTGCAGTGCAAGAAGCTGCACGCCTTCGTCGGGAGACAACAGCGGATCCCGTCTAGGCCGCTCACGAGCTTTTAATGCTGCATCAAGCGTACGCGCAGATGCGGAAGAGCTCGAGAGCTCCCGTCAGGATGTACTGGGAGAAACGGACAGTAGTCCAAGCGGAGGATATGAGTCCATGCCCGGCTTCGGCCTATTACCAACGACCAAGTCAGGAGCTCAGCATGACTTCGTGCTCGAAAGAGTTGCCTGCTCAGCATCGCCATGGCAGGATGGCCAAAGCCGAAGCTGACGCGGTCTCTTGGACAGCTGCTCCCAGAGACGGCTTCATGCGGGAAGGAGTAGAACCTTTGTGGTTACGTATAGCTTACCGTGTCCTCCAGCAGGATTGCATGCGTGAGCAACTTGCAAAGATACGACTTCGAGATGCACTGTTCAAGCTTGGTCATTCACCCATGCATTGATCTCCAGCTGCCATCGTCGACGTGACAAGATCTTGTGACCCGTTCCCACCGCACTGCTCCGAGCTCGCAAGTGGCCAACTACGTCAACAACGACATATGTTTTCATGCGATGTACATACGCAATCTCGTCTGTCCATGTGACGCTTCCCAACCAGATCTTTCAAAAACATGCTCGGCTTAAGCCTGACCCCGGTTGCAATCCTCCGATATCGCCCCGCTTTCCATCGGCACACGGCGGTCTATCTTCACGTTATCTTCGAAAATTCTCAATGCTGCGGCTGTACCTGCATCGCATTGTTGGTGTGACGGCCATTGGATTAGAAAACAATGAAGAATACCTAACCAAGCAGCGAAGGGCGCATATTGATGGACATTGACATCACAATGGTTGGTAACATTGATGAGACGTACGGGAGTCATTCCAGACGACGGTTTTGACTCACGCCCGGCTTAATTTTTTCCTACTTCATCTCCATCGCATTCCCCTCTCTTCCTCCTCTCTCTCACTCTCACACTTACACTCCCTCTCCAATCCCTCTACTCTACCCTCCCACTCACCCAACAGACCACCACAACCCACCACAACAATGCCCGCCGCCCTCACCCCCGAGTCCTCCGGGACCTCCACCCCCACCACCACAACCGCCTCCTCCCTCACCGCCGCCGGCATCAAACACGCCCTCCCACCCACCACCCTCTCCCCTCTCGACGCTTCCCGCCTCACCACAACCCTCACCAAAACCCCGCGAGAAGTCCCTCAACCCAATTCCCCGGAAACCTTCTCCCAAAAAGTCTGCACCGACCACATGATCTCCGCCCGCTGGACAGAGTCCCGCGGCTGGGACGCGCCTCAAATCCTCCCTTACGGTCCCCTCTCCATCATGCCCTCCGCTTCGGTCCTCCACTACGCCACTGAATGTTTCGAGGGTCTGAAACTCTACCGCGGTTACGATGGGAAACTTCGCCTCTTCCGGGTTTCGAGGAATTGTGAACGGATGAGGAAATCCACCGCGAGGATCGCCCTGCCGGACTTTGAACCGAAAGAGTTGGAGAAGATGATTTTGGAGTTGTGTGCGTTGGATGGGGATAAGTGGTTGCCTGAGGATCGGAAGGGGCAGTTTTTGTATATTCGTCCGACGATGATTGGCACGGATGAGGCGTTGGGGGTGCAGAGGCCGAAGGAAGCTCTGCTGTACGTTATTATCGCTTGTTTTCCGGATATGACCAAGTCGATTCCTATGCCACCTGCGCTCAATGGGAACGGACATGTCGAGGAGAAGAAGAAGAAGACACACCCTGGCTTGAAGTTACTCGCGAGCGAAGAGAACACCATCCGTGCATGGCCTGGTGGATTCGGGTACGCGAAGTTGGGAGCGAATTACGGCCCCAGTCTAGTCGCGCAGGGAGAAGCGCGAGCAAGAGGTTTCGACCAAGTGCTATGGCTCTTCGGCAAAGAAGCCTACGTCACTGAAGCGGGCGCCTCCAACTTCTTCCTCGTCTGGAGATCCGCTGAGACGGGGAGACTCGAACTCGTCACCGCCCCCTTGGAAGAGCGCATCATCCTCGAGGGCGTCACGCGCGCGTCAATACTGGAACTGGCAAAGGAGAGGCTTTCGCAGTCTGTAGATGGCCTGGAAGGACTGGATGTCGTAGAGAAGAGATTCACCATGGCGGAAGTTGTCAAAGCGCAAGAGGAAGGGAGACTCGTCGAGGCGTTTGCGGCGGGCACGGCGTTTTTCGTGGCGCCGATTGGGTTGATTCATTATTTGAAGAGGGATATTGTGGTGCCGGTTGAGGGCGAGGAGACGGGGGTGTATGCGGGAGCGATCAAGGAGTGGTTGGTGGATATTATGTATGGACGGGGGGAGGGGGTGGGGCATGAGTGGGGGGTTTTGGTGAAGTAGATGGAGGGGGAAGAGATGGGTAAGGGGATAGAGAAAAGGTGGTGGCGCTGCTGGGAGTCTGGGTTGCACGGTAGGGAATGAATGGCGTTGTGGGAGGTTTGTTGGGAAAATGTACGTGGCTGCTTTGCATGGCGTTCGAGCAATTTCTGAGACAGAAGAAGAATGCAGGGACTAGATTCCAATACCGTCCTTTCAGAGATTGTAATGCAGCCTAATATGCCATCCAGCGTCTTGCAAGCTTTAGCTGACTTCTCCTTCATTCTCGTGCAGACGTCGACCCTCTGAGTGGCGCCATCTGCATCAATGTGCTGCATCCTTCAAAACCTGTCCGAGCTTGCTTCTCTCGTGTGGCATGTACGGCATTGCTCTGAAACGGTTGAGAGCAACGATGTGAGGTTTGATGTGATGGTGTACGGGCAACGCCCAGGGGACATTCAGATATACTCAGAGATCTTGACACAGTAAGGACAGTTCTCCTGAGGTGTCCTCGACACCTCTGGAAACCATATCCCAGGTGCGTGGGCAAATACGCCAAACTTGCGCAATGCGTCGGAGACGTGGTAGATCTGCATCCGCATTCTCTTTGCAATCGCACGGTTCGACCAATGCCGCTTGCACAGTTCGAGGACCAGTCTGGCTTCTCGGTCAGACCACCATGTTGTCAACAGAGGGTCCAAACTCGGAGACCTCGCTCGCACAATTGTGCCCAGCCTTCGATCGCTCGAGTATTTCTCCAGATCTGGAGAGATGGCGGCACCCTTGTCGAGCACTAGCGGAAGTCCAGCGAGCTTCGGTAGTGCGGCTTCGATGGAAGCTGTAGTCTTGCCGAGCCGTTTCGCGATATCTTTCGCCCGCAGTCCTTGCTTGATGAGCGACAGCAACGCCCGAACATGGTGCTCTGGCCAAGCGGTCTTGGAGAGAGTTGTGCTCGCAGGAAGTCGCCTCACAAGGTATGCTACTTTCTCGAGCTCCTTTGTGCGTTGTTTCTTTTCGTCCTCTAGTTCTGGAATCCGAACTTTTACTTCGATGAGACTTGTCATTTCTGTGCCGTCCTTACTCGTGAGTTCATTCTCACGATTTATCAATCTGACCAACTGAGAGCCGTCCTGCATGATGTCTTCATACTGCCACTTCTTGGGAGACTCTGGCCTGACGTCCTTGTTCAGGTGGAGAGTGTTTCGTAAACATGGCGAGCCTTGCCATCTGTGGAACCCATATCTGGCATAGTGAGGGCAGGCGTCCATGAATGGAGCGGACAGGTTGAAGACGATGAGCGTATTGATGTGTCGACAGAACGCGTCTACCAGCTCCTGGTCCGCCTCGTTGTACATGGAGCGAACGTGTGCGGAGAGCCGTTCGAGTAGGTTCTCTGGGCATTGCGAAAACTGGAATGTCCAGGTTGTATGTGTATTATAGCCATCTCGCAAGAAGAGAAAGTGTATGTGATCGAGTTCGCCGTCGAAGGGACCGACTTTGTAGTGTCTCTGGCTCAAGCTCCAGCTCGGCGCGCAGTTGTGTTTACTACCGCCAGGCGCGGAGTCATGGATGTGGCAAAGCGTCAACATTGTAGAAGCTTGCACGCGAGTGATTGGTGAGGGTGCGAATGAAGTCCGAGGCATAGAGCTGAGTACGCAACGTCGAGGTGCGAGCTTGCGCGGCAGTGTGCGACTGCCGCGCAGGATCTGCTGAAGCCGGATCATCTTGAAATGTGATCGTTTGTCGAGTTGAGATTAAGGAGATGAAGGGCGCAGACGAAAGAAAGTCGTGCTCTTTAAAAGAGCGATACTTAGCTCTGTGACGGCCCGAGATGCCAGTGAGTTTACGCTGATCACTTGCGCCGTGAATTGTGGACTTTTCTTGGGCAGTATTCTGATGCGCGTGAATTTGGTCGATGTTGTGACCTGCGGGAGAAAGAGAGAATTCGACGAAACAAGGGAAAAGATGCCTCAGGCACAAATTGTCGCCGGATTTCTCAGTATCGGGCCCATTGACCAACTATTTTTGCTCATCATCTTCACCGCTTCATCGGATCAACAGACTTCACCCAGACTGCTGAGCTGATCAGCATGCGTAATCTCGAAAGAAAGACGTGAACGTACTCCCACAAGAGGGCAGTCATAGTCCTTCGGGCACGTATTGTGTTTGCTGAAGCACCAGTCGTCGCACTGGTCGAGACCCCAGACGTATCTGGAATCACAGTATCCGGCCTTCCAGAGGCGGCATTTCTTTCCCTTGTCGGGTCCTTCGGGCACCGTTCCGCCGCAGTTGCGATCGTGGCAGTGGCCTGCGCAGTCGTGTTGTCCCCAGCGCACGGGGGCGAAGCAATCGCGTTGGCCGTTGTCCTTGAGACAGATACAGTAGGAGCCGCAAGCCAAAGCCAAAGAAGAGCCTGTATGACGGGCATACCTGCAGCATGACTCCAGATAGCGAGGCGTCCAGGTCGGATAGAAGATACATGACCGCGATCTGTCGAGTAGTATCGCCTGGAATCGGAGGAAGGGGAGGTTCGCAATGCTCCGGTGGATACGTAGTAGGAAGGAGAAGCAGAGCAGGCCTGGCGCGATCTTTCAGAGACAAATGTGTCCATCAAAGTAACGGTCTTCTGTTCGTGCTGGTGGACTGTTGCTTGATCGGATACCTGGATACTTACGTGTTCGCCGATGGAAATAACAGTAGCCTGGTCACGCTGTTGCCCGCATGTCCTATGTCCTCACTTTCCGGTAGCAGACTCTGATCGCGCCAATTAAATGTGCTGTGGAAGCATGAGTACTCCTCTTGGGTCGGCTCGTATGTTTTGACCTGAGTGATGATGGTATGCGATGATGAGGAAGAGGACGGGAGGAAGAGGAAAGATCGGACACCTGTTGTCGAAATATATTGATGCCTCAGGCACGGATGTAGCACCTTCTCTCCTTTCAATTCTGCTGACTCTCCTTTCAATCACCAACACAATGTTCTCCGTTTTGGAAATGAGTGCCGAGCAGAAGCAACGTGTGTATAAGCGAGTGAAGGCCCATTATCGCACCCAACTCGAACCTCACCTGAGGACACTGTTACTCGGCTCTTCGTACGAGCTCTCGATGCTACCAGACCGGAGGACCCATGGCAAGCTTCGAGCCGATGCATTCGCATCGTATCAGCAAATACTGAATCTCTCGTTTGAGCGAGTCGAAACTTTGGTCGCACGCCGGAAGCAGTTGCAGCTGCTGGAGAGACGATCTTTGCACGAAAAGGACAACGAAGATCTCATTAGGGAGCTGGGTGAACTCAAACTCCAAATGCAGCAGGCGCCTTACTCTGACCGTGGAAGCGTTGGCGATCAGGAAATTCACGAGAACTGTGAACGGAAGCAACGGGCTTTCGAACAAGTTGTGAAAATTCTGGATGAATGGAGACAGGATGCTCGACATGGCGACTTCGAGGAGGAATGGTGGCTACGGGCGTTCGAGACATCCTGGATACGACATATTGCCGAGGGTGGAGAGTGATGAGTACCGAGACCAACTCTTTCCGGCGTACGGGTCGAACAGACTTGGAGAGCGACGCCAAAGCAATACATTTCGACCTTGTACATGGAGCGACCGGATCTTGCAACATGTCAGGAAAAGACCTACCCGGCCTTCTGACCCTTCCAAAACTCTTTTACCTCCCCCAAAATCACCGTACATCTCTCCATCGACTCCTTCGCTTCAGTCACCGACTTGACCATCGACTCCGCCTCACATCCAACCACTGGTCCTCCCTTCAGTGCATCCGCCTCCTTGGCTTCCAGCTGAATCACCTTCTGCAACGCCACATCACCCTTTTTCCTGGCTTCATTCGCCGCTTCGAGCAAATGAGCTACCAAGGCCCCCAGCAAACCCGCATGCGCAGCCTGTTCGACATCGGCAAACGCAGTATGATCATCCACCCACTTCCAATCGGCTAGATCTTTCACCGTGGGAGGCTTCCCGTCGGTCTTCTCCTTTTTCGACATCAAGTTGGTGAATGTGGCCTCGTTGGCCCGCTCCACAAAGGCTCGCTCATAGTTCCTCCCTCCACGGCCTTGATCGACGAAGAAACCCATCTTCAACTTTTCACGCTGCATCAGCCAGATCTGCTCCGCTGCGTCGCCGGTGTAGACCATGTCAGAAGGGATGTCGGTCGGCGGGGCAAAGGGGAGTTCATCGGACTGCGAGGACCAGGTACGATGGAAGGTGCTGATGGAGTTTCGGTATGTCTTGACGAATTGGGAGATGTCCTGCGAGGATGGGTTAGCAGGTATGATGTCGAAGCGCAGAGGTGCACTCACAACACCCGGCCATTTGGATTCCCAGTCTTGGTAGATTTCTGCTTGAAAAATATCTTTGATTATCTTTTTGGCTGCTGGTCTCAGCTTTTTCGGCGGCATGGTGGTCAGTTTGAAGATGATGTGGAAGGCATTCCGTCGCTCGATGGCAGGTGGAACTAATCTACTATACTCATGCGGATGTTTTGCAGCAAACCGTGGACAAAGGGCTGACGATTCCAGAAGTCGTTCTCCTTTGGCCTTCAACAAGGTGCTTGGCCTTTCTAGAATGCGGGAGGCCTTCCATGAGATATCCACTCCACGGCGATTCGCCGTCGAATTGTCGTTGACTTGTCGCCGCATCCTCATACAAAGTGGCGTGCGCAGCGTCAGCTGGCCCGAAGAGCGAGAAGTACGCGAGTGAAAACCGTCCAACAAGCAAGAAACATCGAATCGACACGAGGAAAAACCTAGCTACGGAAGCGAAAAAAAAATCTATCCTTTACCCTTCCACAAATCCTCAACCTCCTCCAGCATCTCATCGCATACCTGCAGCTGCATCCTCGCAGCCCCGATCTTCCATTCCCTCCTTACGACCTGATCCGGTCCGGGAGAGCCCAACATCTCATCCGGATCCATTCCACTCCACTCCAGCAATCCCCTTACATGATGCAAAGCTCTCTCCGCCTGTATCTCCGCCACGATCACAAGCTTCACCACCAACGCCTCCAGCAAACCAGCATGAATGTCCTCTGAGTCACGATACGCTCCATAATTCAGCGTCCACTCCCACGCTCGCAAGTCCTCCATCTCCACTGGCTTGACGCCTTCTTGCGGGGTGCGTTGCATTAACTCCATGAACAGCGCTTCGTTGAGCCGTTCCAAAAATGCTCGAGGATAATTCTTGTCGCGGCCGCCGTTGGTCAGGTAGCCTTCTTCGAGGTTCTGGCAGCGCTGGTGCGTCCAGTGTTCTTCCGCGGCGTGCTGGGAGCCGATTGTGGTTTCGGGGATGGGATCGCCGGTCGGGAAGGTGAGGTGGAAGGAGGCGAGGGCGGTAGTGTATTTGGTGACGATGGGGAGGATGTCCTGTGATGAGGACGATTTAGTTAGGAGGCTCGCTTGGGTAGTGGGGAGATTTGTGGTGAGTACTGACTTCGCCGGGCCATTTCGATACCCAGTCTTGGTAGACTTCCTCTTCGAAGACGTCTTTGATGGCGAGTCTGGCTTCGTCGGAGATTGACATCGTTGGCTGGAGAGTAGATCGTGCTGTGGGTGGTTCGGGACGCGGGTTGATTTCTTCTTATCGCTTTTTCAGGTTCCAATTGTGTCGCTGGCAAAGTTGAACAAAGAGCGCAAATCCCAAGATTAGCATTGCGGTTTGGGTCGTTTGGAATTTGCTTGCGTCGCTCAAAGAGCCGGCATGGGAGTGATGGAAAGAAAAAGTGCCTTCTACACCCGAGCGCTTCTCAGCAAAGAGAGCGAGCCGCCGAGCATGTTCAAGTCCAAAGCGCTCAATGTCAGCGACCCTGCTGCTCCGCTCCCGTGAAAACCCTCCACAATCCATCCACAAAATTCTTGCTCTCCTTGCCCACTTTCGCCATATCAATCCTCCCCTCTAACGCCTCTCTCTGCGCTCTCACAACCTCTTCCTCCTCGCCCAAGCTTCTCATCACTTCTGCTTCCTTCGCCCAGTAGTCCGCCGCTCTGCCGCCCAGTCTTCGATCCCGCACAAGACTATTTCTCAGCACTCCCAATCCTCCCACTTTCTGGCCAACTATTTCTAGTCGCTTCATCGTCAAATGTGCCCTTTCGCCGGCTGGCATAGTGGCGCCAAGAAAGCCTCGTCCAGTAGCGGAAAGAAAGATGACCCATCCCAGTAGTGCATCGACGATGGTAATTCCCAAACCGCGGTAGACTCGCAGTTTCCAATGCAGGAAGTCGATGTCATTGAATCGTGTACTCCTCAAATTGGCACTGTCGTCGGAAGTCGCCAGCAGAGCGACTTCAACCGCTGGTATGGCAAGACCTGCGACCAGAGCTTGGACTCGCCATCGGGATGCGCCGGTGCCGGAGAAGGAGGACGTCGCGATGCCGAGCACGAAGATGTGGAAGAGGTGAGGTATTAAGAGCGTCGGGAGGGCGTAAGTGAGAAATGCTCGCGCTGCGCCGACTTCTCCGGCCGATGCGAGTGGATTGTGGAGCAGGACATCCGGACCGTAGCGGGTGTAAAGTAGTCTTGCGGGAAGTCCGCCGTTGTCGAATGCATCTCGCAGAAGTTGGTCCTCTGCTGTTAGAGTCCTTGTGGCGGCGAGTCGGGTGAGTAGGACGCCTCCAGTGGTATGTAGTCGTGATGATGTGGCGAGGAAGATGTTCTCTGGAGCAAACAAGGGTAGGGTGGAGAGTAGAGCGAGAACGGCTGAGCAGAAGAGGAGCGTGAGAGCGCGAGAAGTCGTTGAACTCATTGGCCGAATTTGCGAGGGAGGAGCATAGCGTATGGAGCGGTAGAACTGGATCGCTTTGGGTAGCAGGAATGGTCCGACGAAGAGGAGAGTCGATTGAACCGTGGCCCAGGAGACCATCCTGGAGGCAGTTTGCGGTCTGCTGACCCACTGGCAGGCCGTAAGATACCTCTTGGACGAGATCGCTGAGAACAGAGTGGCTTTCCTTGTCCGTCCAGGTCTTCGTGGCCCAGCTATGTCGCAGGAAAGGTGTGAAGAAGGGAAGTGATTGAAGACGTGTCGTCCGTCCGAAGAAACGATCGCCGTTGTGGGATCGATGGTTCGGACCGGGATTCGAAGCGAAACCGAAGCCGAGGCCGAGCTGAGTCGATCGTGATAGGCGATGTCGCATCGCGAACAACAACAACCACGACCAACCAGATCCGATGAAGAGCCTAGGTATGCGCTTCGCAAGCAGAACATTTTGTATGGATCGCGCTTCGTGGTCTCTTGCCGGGAGCACTACAGCCATCCTAGGCTCAATCTTTGGAGGCACTGCCTGCCGTACCACCTCACCTGCGCCAGGCTATCTCGCTACCGCGCGATCTGTTCGACCACACATTAATCGATTGGGCAGTGTACGGACGACTGGTAGAACAAT